>PVHT021183517.1:3750169-3760735 GCA_004024745.2 Catagonus wagneri
GGGGTGATAAGTGCCCCCCCAGAGTGCTGAAAGGGATCCTGCCCGGCGTCAAGGGAGATTCCCCAGCCCCCGGCTCCGGCGACTGCGGCTCTCTGCAGGCCTGGGAGTCAGCCTCCCCTGAGACCAAGCCCAGCTCTGTGGTCCAGGCAGACACACCAGACCATCCGCATGTCTTCTACTCTAGGACTTCTGCTCTGGGATGGGAAGAACTGCACACTCTGCCAAGGAGCTCTATAGCCAGGATTTTCAGTGTAACAGAAAGAGTGCCAAGTCCTAGTCACATTTAGATCAAGGCGCATTAACATAACAGATTTCTAGGTCTAACTCAGGAATTTTGATGATCTATTACCGTTGGTCGTAATGGGATTTGGCCTTTCCCATAATCGAGGGCCAGAAACCCAGCACCGGAGCCTTAAGTCCAAAACTGTGGCGCGGAGGAAGCTTTCTTCAATCACTTTATAGAAGGCATTGATTGCTGGAAATATCATCTTACTCATTCCATGTGTTTCTAGATTTCAGTTTTCTAAGTGCCATAAGCCTACCTAATTTTACCACGGGGCATCTGCAGATATATTTCTATCACGGAACAAAAACTTCGATAAATCTACCCAGTTCGCTGCGAGTGCCTTTATAGCTTCAGGGTTCCTTTTTTTTTTCCTTTCTTTCTTTCGTTTTCTAAGCAAGTTAATAGTATTTAAACTGTTTAAATGACCCTTTTCCTGTTTCCAAGCAGAGATTCAGACCTGATTTGCGTATAATGTTGAAATGCTGGCAAATAAGGCCTTGGCCTGGCACACTCTTAAATCCTCCACTTAAGTGGAAACCGATCCCCGAGAGCCATAAACCTCTTGCCAGGGACAAGGAAATCAGCAAACCCAGAAGCCCTAAGGAGGCCCTTGCTCAGAAGGCAGCGCCTTGGTCAGGGAACGCAGCATCCAGAAGGCAGATCAAAAGGGTCTCCAGGGTGACGTACAAAGCGCGCTGAGGAAGGTGCCGGCCCGGAGTCCGCCCTCGGGCATTACGAGCGCGGTTTGGTGACTGCTGTAAACCCTTCTCACGTACTTTAAGCTTCGTGGAAACACACCCCTTCTCCTTTCTCTCCACATCTGTTTTCCATGTTAGAAAGTAAACATCTTCAAGGAACACACAGACGTCGTTGCTGTACGTCCGAACATTCGACATACGCATTCGGAGGGGCTTCGCAGGAAAAATGTGCGAGGGATGAGCCGCGCAGGGCTTTCTCTTGCCATGTGGGCTCTGAGGAATATTAAACACGCTGTCACTTTTCTCCCCCAAACAGAAACACACGAGGGGTGGAGGGGAACTTCAGAATGTGTTCTTTTTCTGTGGTTTCTAGTCTCTGGCCAGCCACCCCCCCCACCAATGTGCACGTACAGACACTCATGCACCCACATGTGTGCTGCGTGTCTGCAGCTGCAAAAATGTAGGGCAGTGCTGCGGGAGAGTTCAGGGCGAGGCTCAGAGGGCAGGAGAGGGGCTGGGGGCAGCCGAAGTCTACGAGATCCACGTGCGCCCTCCCGGCCGTGGGTGAGGAATCTGATCTCATCTAATGTGGCCAGAGGTGGGAGCCCCACTGGGACTCTGACTTTGGTGCAGATCATCAAGAGGGGAGTTGGAATGAGGACGTCTGTAGGATGCTGCAAGTGTGAATGAGAAAAAAGACGATGTCTTGCAGAGGAAGGGGCTTTCACACACTGTGAGCAGATCTGAGTGTGAGTCACTGCTGGAGGTGGACAGAGAAGTGTGAAAGGCCAGGAGGACACTAAGGAACTGGGGTGGGTGATGGGACGCTCACAGTGAGGCTGTGACAGCAGCATCTGGATGGGGGCTCATGGAGGCTCTGGAAGCCTCAAGTGTATACATGACAGAATATTATTCTGCCATGAAGAAGGAAATTCTGCTGTTTTCAGTAACATAGAGGTGAACTGGGGGCATTATGGTGAGTGAAATAAGCAGACAGAGAAAGACAAATACTGAATGGTACCACTTATATAGTATCACTTATAAGTGGCGTCTTAAAAAAAAGTCAGACTTATAGGAACAGATGGTAGAAAAGTGGTTGTTGGGGCCGGAGGATGAGGAAGCAAGGGAGAGTTTGGTTAAAGGGGACAAATTCTCAGCTATAAGATGAAAAAGGTCTGAGGATCTATGTAAAATGTGGTGAACTGTAGATAACAACCTTGTGCTGTATAATGGAAATTTGCTAGAAGAGTAGAACTTAAATATTCTCACCAAAAAATAAATAAATAAAAAGAAGAAGAAAAAGAAAAGACAAAATAAGTATGCTGGGAAAGGGGAGTGGTCATTAACCAGAGGCGGGATCTTCCATGGCATCCACGTGTGTGGTCACATGTGCGCCTGTGTGACCTGTACTGCAAACGTCTCCAATTCCGGGGGTCAATCTCACCTCAGCGAAGCGGGAAGGAAGGTGATGATAATATTTTTAGAAAGATAAAGAGAGAGAAATAAAGGAAGGAAATTAACACCACATTGTAAATCAACCACACTCAGCAAAAAATGTATACCCAGGGAGTTCCCTAATGTCTCAGTGGGTTAAGGATTCTGAATTGTCACTGCTGTGGCTCTGGTTACTGCTATGGCGAGGGTTCAATCCCTGGCCCTAGAACTTCCACTATATGTATACACACACACACACACACACACACACACACACACACACAACTGCATATATATATATATATATATGTATATATATATATATATATGTATATATAGATGATGCTGATTATCTCCTGATGTACCATTAGATTTTTTAAATCCTCTGATGAATATTGTTTCGACTCACTGTTAATAAAATTGCCATTGCAAAATAAAAAGAGAAGGAAAGCCTTGGCCGGGATTTCGGCGACTGTGATGGGACGGGTCTCGTTCTCCCACAACTTCAGAACCAGCCTGAAGGAAACCTCAGGAAAGCGGCAGCCCGGCCCCCTTCTCTCACCGCTGCAGCTGCTCCTGATGGCCCCCCTTCGTCTCCCTCCCCAGCCACACACCAAGCCTGCCCAGCCTTTTATGTCTAGAGCGGTCACGTGAAATACCGATATTGGACGTGCTGTCCGCACGGTGTGTAATCGCTTGTCCAAATCAGCACGGTTTGGGAGCAGAACAGTGACACAAGCCACAAGGTCCTGCTGTGCAGCGCCCGGAGCCACTTCCCGTCTCCTGGGACTGACCACGATGGGAGAGGGTATTAAACAAAGAGCGCGTATCTGTGCAAAACTGAGTCCCTTTGCTGCAGAGCAGAAGTGGGTACATCGTCATAAATCAACTTCAGTAAAAAATCAATAAAAAGACAACTATGCGGGTATAGATTGGCCCCCCCGGGCAAGTGGGCAGTCATCCTATTTTTACTCTGATGTGAGTTTGAGCCAGTGCTTTAGGCTTTCGCGAAAGACTACAAGTTTCTCGCATCGGATGTTCTCTCCAATGACTGTGGTTTTAGGAGTCAGAGAACAGATTAGAGGTATTTTCAGCCGCAGAGAACTGTCCTCTCCTCCTCAGAAGACAATGAACCAGTTTCCGTGGCTCTGTCATTTATTTGGTGCATGACTTGCGGAACTTCCCCTAAGCCCTCCTCTGAAACTCCATTTCCTCGTGGGCGTAGTGAGGCAATAACACTGGACCAGACTAACTCGAAGAGCCCGAAGATCTCATGAGAAAAGTCAGCGGGAAGGGCTTTGCCAAATGGAAAGGGCTTCTGAGACGCCTATTGTTTTCCTTACCGTCGCTGTCATCACAGCCGTCATCGCTTTCCGTTCTGAGGAAGGCTAAGGACCCTCTGAAACTACGAGATGGATTCTTGATCTCCGTTCCTATTTCATCCTAGAAGGAAGCCCTGGGGGCCGCGCGTGGACCAAGTGTGACAGCGAAATGTGAGCCAGGAAGGGCGGGAGCGCCCGGCGCGGTGCGTCCTGGGTGACGTCACGGGCGAGGAGGCAGGGTCCGCGTGTCGGGTCCCGTGTCTTGATTTCCTAGGTTCACTGCTCTGAAACTGGATCCTGAGCGACCGATGCGGGAGGGGGTGGCTGCGGAGATAATTAAAACGACTTACAGGAAATTGTCTTTAACAGCTCACATCTCCAAATACAACGTGACGCAGCTGGAAGTGAGCTGTTTAGGAGTTCCCGTCGTGGCTCTGTTGTAACAAACCCAACTAGTATCTAGGAGGACGCGGGTTTGATCCCTGGCCTCGTTCAGTGGCTTAAGGGTCCAGCTTTGCCACGGGCTGCGGTGTAGGTCGCAGATGACTCTCCAATCCGGTGTTGCTGTGGCTGTGGTGCAGGCCGGCCGCTACAGCTCTGATTCCCAGATTTGACCCCTAGCCTGGGAACTTCCATATGCCACCAGGGTGGCCCTAAAAAGACAAAATAAATAAGTAAATAACTAAATAAAAATAAAAGCAAAAGAAAGCGAGCCATTTATGCTCAGCTGTAGGAAAAGTCAAAGAGGTTTTCAGGAAGGGGCCCTGGGAACAAACACTACAGGAGGAAATCTACTCTGAGGGTCTAAGAACAGGCCCGGGGCTGTGGCTCCCCTTACACGGGGGAATCCGCTGGGTGGGCCGAGTCAGAGCTCCTCCAAGTCTCCTTTGAACACCCCGGCATCTTGTGATTATTCAAGAAAAGAGACACAATTAAAAGTCGAGCAAAACGCAGCTCATCATTCCATTTACCGTCTGCTCCCGAGTAACTGAGAAGAAAGGAGAGCCTCTCAATTGTGTGCTCCTCTTTCATGTCTTAATGATGATAATGCGACGATGATTATGTTGATAAAACATGCTGAGAAAACCTTTTTGTGAGGAGAATAAAATATTTTCTATGGCATCTTTCTTTCCCAGTGGGAATTGATTTGAATCACGATGTGTTACAATTTCCCCTATCTATAAAACAGTCCTGAGAGATGTGGAGTCAGATAGAACTCTGCCGAGTCCTCGAAAGCATCCTTACTTTCTCCATCTGCGAAACGAGATTCCTACCTTGCCACGAGTGGCCCACGGCGAACATGTGGGCAACACCGAGCACCGAGCCTGGAACACGGAAAGCCTCAGGGGAAGGTCCTGTTTGTTCAGCCAGAGACTGGTACTTGCTGTCCCGTACCAGGCCTCTCCTGTGCCCCTGGGGCATGGGGGCGGAAAGATCGCCCCTTGCTTTGGCTTTCTGTGATCTTAGAGCTAGTAGCGGGGTGTTAAATAAGTCATAGCACTTATGCACAGAACTGAAAACTTTGATAAGTGCCCCTTTGCAAAGAAAAGAAGAAACAAATGAAGGCCGATGGAAGCACAAAAGACAAAGACCTCCTTTAGTCTGAAGGGTCGCGGGGTCTCCTCAGAGGACGTTACGGCCCCTCTAAAATCTGTCAGAAAAGAACAGAGAACATTGGCGTGGAGAAAGAGTGTCTGCGGATGCAAACAGAGCAAGGCCCCGGGGCAGGATGGCTGGTGTCCAGTGAGTGGAAGGGGAGCGACAAGGATGAGGCCAAAGTGAGCACAGAGCTTCTCCTCTTTGCTTATTTACTAGACTGTTGCATTTTTTCCCTGCATTTACAACAAGGAATAAACCACAGGCGCCTCCTTGGAGAGGCACCTCCATTTATTCCCAACACCTGGGACAACCTCTGGAACAGCAGTTTAATGAAAGAGTGTAAAGCTTGACAGTCCCCTCGATTTAACCACCTGCTAGTCCTGCTCTAAGTGACGCTCCTTTAGGACGTGGTCCCTCAGTCTGTTGGAGTCAGTGGCCCCAGCTGCCACTCTTCTCGGTGCTCAGGCCACCTGGCCCAGATCTTCTCCCTCGCGTGGCTTGGGGTTTCCGCCTCCACGCGGCGTGGACGGGTGCCGGCCTCCATCCGCCCCCAGAGAGAGATCTCCTTTTGATGCATGGAGTTCTAGCACTCAGGTCTGAGCGTAGAGGGAATGTGAGTTCTAGGATCCAGTCACCTCAGCTCTGATGTTCGGGCTCCTTTCTGTGTTTGGGAGAAAGCGGGTGGGGAAGATGGGTTCATTTGAGTCCAAGGATTAGCTCGCACCCTCAGGTCTCTGCTTTTATGCCTACAAAGCCTCTGCTGTCATAGAGGTGCCACGCCTACACCTCCCTGGCCCTTCACACCAGCTTCACCCTAACGTAAGCGCACGCTGTACCAGGAAGTTTTCTATATGTCTGAATTAAAGCCGGAGACGTGATTCAAGTCCTTTTCCAGGGTGTCAAAGAAATCAGGGAGTGAGCTGGCTCAGGGGTCCCTAACCCTTTTCCGTGATCAATGATCAGAGGACCCACAGTCCAGTCCTTGTGGGCCCCGGTCCCCATCACCACCACCCAGCTCGGCCACTGCCGTGGGAAAGTGGCCATAAGTGATGGATGTCAACCAGCAAGTGGCACAGAGTTCCAACAAACTGAAAACTGCATTTCCTGTCATTTTCACATCAGGAAATCTTTTGATTTATTTTCCAACCATTTGAAAATATAAAAATTAGTCTTCGCTCACACACTGCAGTTGGCAGCCAGCTGATTGTTGAACCGTCTTCTAGGCATTCTGTGTGATGCCCAGGGCACCGCAAGGTCAGGGGTAAGGACGGTTCGGTTCAGATGTATGCCAAGGTCATCCTCCACTGCACCTGCAGCTAAGGTCCGATCTAGCCAGAGGCTCCTACCACAAAAGAAAGCATTCCCCTGCTTGACTGAGCGAAAACGTGAATTAAGCATGAAAGGAATGACTGCATGAAGGAAGAAATGAGTGAGTGAATGAATAAATGAGTAACTGAATGAAAATACGTAAAGAAGAGAAGGTTTGCCTGGAAACTGGGAGTGTAGGATCTGGAACCACCTCGTGACTTATTCTTGCACCGTCATACATTTTCCCAGCAGGTTTCAAAAGCAAAGCCCCCATTTGCATCTCTAATTAGAAAGATAACCTGGCTTGAGAGGGAGAGACCGGTCTGCATGTTATTACGCGGTTCTGGGACATTAAAAAAAAAAGGATCAGGAAAGGAGGCTGTGCGTCTATGCTGGGAGCGGCATCTTCAGATCCCCCCAAAAGTGGGTTCGATCAAGCCAGCATATGCAAAAGAGTCACAATTTTATATTTCAAATGAAAAACACGCCACAGGGAAACAAGCTTCCCGGTTAAAGAAAAACGAACGGAGAGAAAACACACCAATCGCTCTTAGTCTGTCATTTCCCCCACAGAGCAGTAAATAAGAGCTTTGATACATAAAAGCAGTTATCAAACAGTAACAAATTAGCTCTTCACCATCTGTGATCCACGCGAGGGGGTGACAGTTTTAGTGCAAGATTTTAAAATATGAAATCAACTATTTATGAACCGGGTTCAGAGTCTCCTTGTCTACTCGGGGCCCCTTAAAGCAGAGCCACAAGAAAGCACTGAGGTTTTCAGCTAACAAAATCCAGCAGTTGCAGCTCTGCTCTTTAAAATATGCTAATCACTGCCTGACATTTGTAAACAAGATGTTTCCTTCCGTACTGCAGGCTTCCCTACTTTCTCATGGCTGCAGAGAACCAGCTTCACGCGGGAGTCTGGTGATTACAGAGCCTCCAGGCAAAGGAAGTCCAACCTCCAGTTACCTCGGACTGGAGCCTGGCCAGACATCCGTCGGCTGGATTCTTTGCCACCCGAAAGCCTTGCCCTTGGGCTCCCCCGGGACACAGCTGGGACCGCCCATCGTCAGTTTCCACCAAGCAAGGCGCCCATCAGTTGGCCACGATGCTGTGTGTTGTCAGGCTGTGGCTGACCCCACGCAGCCCGGGGGTCCAGGGCTAAGGAATGGACCTCATTCCCCAGGGCAGGGAGTCCTTCTGCCACCCGCTGTCCCTCCCGCCTACCTCTGCGTTGGAAGGAGAAATCAAAGGATGCCAGGTACTGGTCCCCATCCAAGGACGGACCCCCAAGCCTGCCTCTGGTCTCTAGCCATACCCTGGTCCCATCATCTGAGCCATTTCTGAGTGGGGGAAGGGGCACGGTCCGAAAGCCCTCGCCAGAGCTAGAGATTCCTAAGTGGGGAAACGGGTGAGGAGTTCAAAAAAAAAAAGCAAACAGTTTTCCAGAAAGCGGGGAACGGTCCTCATGCCTGGGAGCTTAGCTTGAACGTCTCTTCTCGGCCACGGAGCCATCTCTTCCTTGGGGAGTGGCTGCAGATTTTCAATATGCCCTTGCTTTTGTGTTTGCTTCTCTTCCTCCTTCTCCTCCTCCTTTGCTCTTGTTTTAAAGTGGGAGGCAGCACGGAAGTCAGTAAGTAAATAACAACTCACCCTCTTTGCAATTTACTCTAATGCTGTAGTAAGAAAACGACCAGGTTTGCCGTCAGAAAGGGAGGTGCGTTCCAGCACGGTCTCGGCGTCACAGCTCTGCACGCAAGGCCGGCCAATCACGCCAACATCCCACGCCTGGAAATCGGGCATAATTTCGAGCAGATCAAGCGAGGGGAATCTATGCGACGGTCGTTCTGACATGCCTCATGAAATCAGCACCCACGCCGTGCCGGCAGGGGACTGCAGCTCTCCGAAGGTCACGGAAAATCAGGTACGGGGGCACCGTTTGCAAATGGCAAAGCAAAAGACAGCGCCACGGGCTCCACCAATAAGTCGCTATGGAACCTTAACCGTATCAGTGGTCGGTCCGCCTCTGAGAATCACTAAGGCCCCTTCCAGGTTCATCGACCACCAGACCCAATGGCGTGTTGGTGGTGATGTTTATTTAATATTTCAGAGGAAGTGCAGTAACTGGAGGACCCGTGGGACTTGTTCTGGGGCCCCTGATTGGCCAGGTGCCAGCTCTAGGATTCTGGCTGCACTGCCTGGCTTTCTCATGGAAGCAAGCAGAAGGGCCCTGGGCCATGGTAACCCTATCTGGAAACCAGCCGGGTGTTTAGAAATTCAGCACAGAATGTACTCAGATTCCCCAGCTCCAAAATTAAAGGGTCTCTCTGTTATTTATTTACACTATTTATTTGGCACTGCCATCATTGAAGCCAAATCAAACTCCAACCCCAGAAACAATAGCCTGATGCATTTTTAAAGAAATTTTCCAAAATAAATCTCTGTCTTGGCTTCAGTGACACCGGAGAAGTTTCCACCCTCAAGGAATAGTTTTGCTTTGTTTTCTTTGTGAAAGTCAGAGGCATCTGATGGATCACCACACAGGGGCCGCGCCGTCTTAAATGGGAGATGCCGCTGGCATCTAAAGAATGCAGGAAAACAATCATGTGAAGAGTTATTATGCTTAGGCCTTGAAGAGCTTATTATGTGCCAGGCACCAGGTCATACACAACTTAATTTTAATACGAATGCAGTTACCTCTGTTTTATTGCTGTAGGAGCGGAGATTCAGAGAAATTGTAAAGCTTTTATAGGATCAGACCACGATGGAGGAAAACTCAAACCAAAGCACTTCTCCGTCAGACCCCATGTCTTTTTCACGTGGCCCAGTCACGCTGCTTCTCTGTCACGCAGGTGAGAAAATCCATTTGTTGGTTGGCTTTCCCTAATGTGTTTTCTAATGAATATGATCAGGAAGTCCCAGAAGACATTTTTAGGGAAATGAATCCCTCCCCAGGACAACTGCCCTTCGCCCAGCGAAGTCCTTGTCCCCAGCCTTGCCTGTCTTCAACACGTACCTGCGTTTGTAAAGCATTCGATCAGCCCCAGCCTGCCATCTGCACCTGCAATGTCCTTCAGAAGGAAAACGTAAATGATGATGTCCCAGGGACAATTCCATATCAAACCCCCTCCCAGAAAGTCCACACAGAACTGTTAGAAACACAACCGTGGGAATAAGACACAGGGAGAAAGGACCGTGGGACATACAAGGCAAAGAAACTCATGCATTCTCTTAAAACCCAACAGAATCTAATTCTCACTTCTCCACTAGCTCCTTTTCGCTTTGCTCCCGTGGTTACCAAGACACAATTTACTGGCAAATGTGTCTGTGGGCCAGGGAGCGAGTCACCTGGAGGCTCCCTTAGCCTCAGCCCGAGCTCTCCGAGACCCAGGCCCGCCCCTCTGCTTCCTTCTCAGGGTGTCCCCTTCCCTGGGGTCACTGAGCAGCCTGGGTCCCCAGGCTTTTTCACGCAGAGTCACGGCAGCCAACTGAGCTGTCTGTGCCTCTGTCCCAGCCCAGTCCGGACGCCACCCGGAGCCAGGAGCAAGGCTTCTGGACACACTGACCAGGTTCCTCCCTGCAGAACTCGCTTCAGTGCCCACCCATCCTGACTCTGCGTGCCGTAAACCCATACAGAGGGGCGCCTCCAGATTCTTCCCAGCTTCCAGCCCAGCTCCTCCCAAGCGCTGTATCTCCCTGCACCCCTGCCCACCTTCTAAACTTGAGACTCAAAGGTCTTCCTTCTTCCCTCCTCCCACCCTTCCTTCTTTCCTTCCCAGCAGAATGCACCTCTCTTCCCATTACCGCACCAGCTCCCCTTCATCCTTCACTCTGGACTAACCGTGCCCTTTGCCGGGAAGACTTCCCCGTGCCCTGGCTGCACTCGGTTTGGTGTCTGTGCTGTGAGCGTCCACGAACA
>PVHT021183517.1:3764227-3781908 GCA_004024745.2 Catagonus wagneri
AGATTCCAGGTGAACAAGAAATTTAAGGGATCTCTTCACCCCAGAATAGTCAGCGAACCCACTAGCTTTTTACCTTCAGAGACTAGGCAGGCAGAGAAGACAACAAATCACTTAGTAAGATCTTCATTGATACATTTTTCTTTTTATGACCGCACCTGCAGCATATGGCAGTTCCCAGGCCAGGGGTAGAGTGAGAGCTGCAGCTGCTGGCCTACACCACAGCCACGGCAACACTGGCAACGCTGGATCCTTAACCCACTGAGCGAGGCCGGGGATGGAACCGGCATCCTCATGGCTACTAGTCAGGTTCTTAATCCCTGAGCCACAGTGGGAACTCCTTCATTGATATTTAGAATAGAAAATCTATTTATCTGAAAATCACTTTACAAAGGCTCCTTTGTTTCCAGGGACAGTCAAGACAAATGAGGAATCACTTCATAATGAGAATAATGACTATTCACACCGCAGCTTGGCGGACCTGAGGGCATCAAAATTTGGTGTAGACATGTTTGCCTTCCTCGTGTTTGCAGTTTTGCCAGTCTGGAAGTGTTATTTTTGTTGAAGTCTAGTGCTGCGGCCTCCGCACACGCACTCATTATCCCATTCTTGTGTGGACATATGGCGCAGAAAGTTTCGAAAATACTGCCCAGTTTGTCTAAATACCAGCTCCCGGCCTAATTCAGCATGGCGCCCGCGGTGTTGGGAGAACACAGCCCGTACGACCTTACCGACCCTGGCCAAAGGAGTGTCCACAGTTCAAAGGCCAATCCAAAGGTCACACGCGCCTGGGCGCACGTCGGCTGCCCATTTGGACGGAGCAGGTTGCTGAGGGAATTTGGGGGGTTGCAGGAGGGGAGGCAGGAAGCGAGAGTTCCCAGCCTCCTGACCCTCCGTAGATTCAAAACGAGGAGCCGACTTCCTTGTGCCAAAAAGTTAAAAAAAGAGCAGACCCCTCTCCCCGCCACGGAGGCTCTCCCTTCCATTCCAAGATGGGTCCCATAGCACTTATTTTTAAGGCACGCAATTCGGGGAACCTGTGACGTGCCGTTTTCCTGCAGGGTGGCAAGGATGCAGCTTTCTTCAGTCCCATCTCCCGTTCATGCAGGATCAGCAGAGCCCACGCAGAGGCTGTGAGTTGCTGGTGGCTCGCTTTCCTTCCTGGACTTGGACTAGCCGAACAAGGTAGGCAGGGAAACATTCAAGCAATTTAATTCGTAAATAATTTAGAACAAACGATAGCTAACAAAACAGGAGAGTAATATGGAGAGACCAGTGCTCATTAGAAATGAATTCATTCGATTAACACTGGATGCTAACTGAGCACTTGCCATGGGCCACGCACTGTGCTCTTTGAGAAAAAAAATGATAGAAGCCACGGTGATTGCAGCTCCAAAGCAACTCATAGTTGATGAGAACAGGGGCGGGGACAGAGGCGCATAGCTAGGGCCGCACCCACGGCGTATCGAAGTTCCCTGGCTAGGGTTCAAATCAGAGCCACAGCTGCCAGCCTACATCACAGCCACAGCAACGCGGGATCTGAGCCGTGTCTGTGACCTAGACCACAGCTCACGGCAGCGCTGGATCCCACTGGTTGAGGAGGAAAGAAAAGGCTCTGGAGAGAGGGGCTTTCTTGCGTCCATCCGGATGGTAGAATATCATTCCCTGCCTGCCACAGAGAAGTGAGCTATCAAGCCATGAAAAGACGTGGTAGAAAGCTGAATGCAAATGATTTCATGAAAGAAGCCAATCTGAGAAGGCTGCATATTCTATGGTTCCAACGATGGGACATTCTAGAAAAGGCAAAGCTATAGAGACACTGAAAAGATCGGTGGTGGACGGGCTGGAGGCTGGAGAACAGGCAGAACAGAGAACCTTTTTAGGAGGGTGCAGATATGATGCCACGGTGCCTGTTACCCGCAATATACATTTGTCCAAACCGGAGGGTAGATAACACCGAGAGTGAACCCTGTGGTTAACCCTTTGGGGGATTATGATGAGTCCTTGTAGGTCCATTTCATGGAACATATCAGGGGAGGACGCTGGTCACAGGGAGACCGTGCGCTTGTAGGGCAGGAAGCGTGTGGGAAATCTCTGGGTCTTCCTCTCAGCTGGGCTGAGAACCTAAAAAGGCTCCAAAAACAATCCATCTTTTTAAAAACGACACTTTGATGGTGTCTAAGGCAACTTGGGCTGTCATCTCTGGTGCTCTTATCCTCCAAATGAGTCCACATTTTCCAGAGAAGCCTACTGAGTGGTTGACAGCAGCCCCTTCGGCAGTTCTCCACAGTTCTCCTCCGCAAAGCTGGGACCTTGACCATGAGATTCTGATATGTAAGTGCACTTTCTTCTTGTCTCAGGACAGACATCCTCATCCGTTGGGTAAGGATACAACTCTAATTGCAACCAAGAGGAGCCTCAGCTAGGTAATTATACTCCGTTTCTGCCTCCAAACTCCCTGATAGGGTTTCAAATGCGAAATTACTAAAGAGTTCAGACGTCAACATGACCAAACCACATGGCCTGAATTACCAGCCTGTGTTCTGCGTACCAACGCTGTGACCGGGTTTTTAAAAATTGATTGCAGTTTTTGTCGACTGCAGTAAAATCTGCAGATAATGTAAAATTAGGGTGTTTTATATTTAGTTGCAAAGGAAAGTTATCCTTAACTGAAGGAGGTAATTGCAAACAGATTTTTCCTCTTACTTCTCTTTCGAAGATTATTCATCTAATTCTTTATAACTTCACTCAATTTTAAGCCTCTAGCAGGAATAACAATATTTTCTTGCAGAATGAACTTTCTGCCATGCAACCAAGGTTTGAAGGTCAAAATCGCATGACATGCAGTTCTACTGAACTTGAAACAGGGAAGACCCTCAGCGAATACACCAAAATATCTGAGATGAGAAAGTTTTCATTAATTTGCATGAGTGCACAGATGTCCTCCCGCTTTCTATTTGGATTAATCCTCCCATAACGCTAATGGCAAAGTTGAAAGTGATCCACCCCATTTCTTCAAACTCCTTTGCGCTCAATTTATTTTTTTATACCAACTGCATTTATTTATTTATTGCTTTATTTTTGTTAAGGCTGGAAGTTCCCAGGCTACAGGTCAAATTGGAACTTTAGCTGCCAGCCTATGCCACAGCCATAGCAAGGTGGGCTCAGAGCCACGTCTGTGAACTGCACCACAGTTCACGGCAAAGCTGGATCTTTAAGCCACAGAACGGGGCCAGGGATCGAACCCGCATCCTCGTGGATACTAGTTGGGTTCATTTCCACTGAGCCATGATGGAAACTCCCTACCAACTCATATTTATAATATATTATATTATATATATTTATAATGTATTATATATATTTATAATATATGTGTGTGTGTGTGTGTGTGTGTGTGTATATGTATATGTATATACACACATGTATGTTATTTTTTATTTTTTTTGGTCACATCCATGAGCATGTGGAAGGTCCCAGGCCAGGGACTGACCCCAAGCCACAGCTCTGACCAGAGCCACGGCAGAGAAAGGCTGGGTCCTTAACTGGCGGCACCACCAGGGGACTCCAATAGATCACACACAGAGTATTATTCACAGTCTCCCCGGAGCGCCGACGCTGCCCTGGAGCAGCACGTTCTCCCTGGGCAGAGCACAGACATCCGCTGCCTCGTTTTCCTCCTGTGCCAAACGGCGAGCTGAACTCAGCCACAATCAGAACCAGTCACCTCTCCGCCGCGAGTCCCTCCTCCGAGCAGGCACATTGTCTGCCCTAGGACACCAACTCAGCTGCGGCTGTAGCTGTCCTCATGTGAAAAGGAAGAGAAGGTCAGAGCGGGGAGGGGTCACGGTCAAGGTCACGGTGCCACTCCGTGGGATTCCAGTTCTCTGCCAGTGGACTTTCTGTTTCTACCACAAGCCATGCTCGCCCGTGACCCTTCCCACTGGGTGGCAAGCAGCCTCTGAGGACCATTCCCGTGCCTGCCCCTCAGACCCCTCTCCACACTGCTTCCCGCTCAGGTTTGGTGGCAGATCATCTCTCACCAGCTCTCCCGGAGTTTTTCTTCATTCGTGTTTTCTGCCCAAAGCTTGCGTTAAGTGCAACTGAACGCATAAGAGCAAGTTTCTTTTGCTCACCTTTCCGGTGACACAGAAGGCCACGCTGAGGCAGCTCGGCTTCCTGTGGGCACGCGCGGCCGCCCCGCCTCGCAGGCGGGCCATCGAAGCACTGACCCCTGCGGCCGCCCGGCCACCGGCTTCTGGTCGAAGGAGGCCTTGGGCCTCCTTCTGCTCAATGCATAATTCAACACCTGCGGCCTTTCGCGTTCTGAACGGCTCTAGGCCCTGCAGGCCTCCACCCCATCAGTTCTTCCATCGGCCTGAGCTTTCTGAAACACTTCCAGGGTCAGAATCCAGTGGAAGTCTTTTTTTTCCTTTTTTTTTCCCCTTCTAAACTCAACAAACTCCTACCACAGGACGCCCGTTTTACTCAAAGACTCCTTTTCCTCGGCCCATTTTCTGGCACCGCATCCTGGGCCTAATTTAGAAACTTTTCCTTTTCTCTGTCTCCTATGTTCTCCACACACAGTCAGACATTTGGGGATAAAGGTTAATTTTTTTTTTTTTACAGAATTTACCAGAAGAGCTAGAGGTCACAAACACTAAAACGCCCCGGGCCTCCTTGACCATGTCTGATCTATGGAGGGAGAAGAATGCAGGCCCCCTAACCCTCATCAACAGCCCTGTTTTTTCAAGCTGTGTATATATAAACCCTGCTCTCCCTTCTCAAGGGAGGACATAGTTTTGAGGTCACAAGGCTGCTGTGGCCTCCTTTATCGGGAAAAGCCATAAAGCTGTTCTTCCTGCTTCAATCAAAACTCTGTCTCTGAGACTTTAATTGGTGCCGGTGTACACAGGCTGGGTTTCAGCTACCGGCTGAGGAAACTACCATGTACAGAGTGAAAAAAATAATAGTGGGACCATAGAAAGTATTAAAACATACGAAACACTTATCATGAGCTAGATATAGTTGCAAATTTTGCGTTCCTCAGTTCCTTCAATCCTTTTAATAACTCCTTAAACTTATTAATCTCCAATGTCAGCACTGAGGCACTCGGAAATAGGAACAGAAAGGTTAAGCCACGGGTTCAAGTTCACACAGCTAAAGAGCGGTCGAGCAGAAGCCCAGGCATCTGTGCTGCAACCACTGTGCATCTGGCCTTGAGCTTTTCTACAAATGCCAGTTTTCCCAACCTGGCTTTTCAGAGGCGATGTGAGATGTAATTTAAAAGACCAAGTGTCTACTGCAGTTAGTAGAAAGATGAGCTTCCAGAAGCTGAAACACCTGAGTGATTATTCAGTCCTTTCGATGTATATATGAGGGAACTGGAGTTCCCGTTGTGGCTCGGAGGGCTAGGAACACGGCACTATCTCTGTGAGGGTGCAGGTTTGATCCTGGCCTCACTCAGTGGGTTAAGGATCCAGCATTGCTGCAAGTTGCAGTGTAGGTTGCAGATGAGGCTCTGATCCTGCATTGTTGTGGCTGCGGTTTAGGCCAGCAACTGCAGCTCCAATTTGACCCCTAGCCCAGGAACTTCCATATGCCGTAGGTGCAGTCATAAAAAGAAAAAATAAAGAAAAAAAATATATACATATATAAATGAGGAAACTCCTGTATAAATGAAAGCAACTTGTACACAACTAATAAACTGAAAGGGGTAATCCTAAGACATTCTAAGAAAGAACTTAGCTTGCTTTCTTTATTTATATTTTTGTCTTTTTTTGGGGGGGGGCACCCATGGCATATGGAGGTTCCCAGGCTAGGGTTCGAATCAGAGCTGTAGCCACTGGCCTACACCTCAGCCACAGCAACAGCAGAGCCGAGCCACATCTGCGACCTACACCACAGCTCACAGCAACGCTGGATCCTTAACCCACTGAGCGAGGCCAGGGATCGAACCTTGACCTCATGGATACCAGTCAGATTCGTTTCCGCTGAGCCACAGTGGGACCTCCAGCTTTCTGGTCACTAACTAACTAGAATGTATTTGACTGATGCTTTTCCCTTCACCTTACTCTCTTGAAGCTGCCATTTTCTCTTTCTCTTCACCGCACGGTAATCTGAGTATATAAAGTACTGCAGCGTATGGAAGAGCAGGTAGTTGTGTGCATAGCCGAGCAGGTGCCCTGAAAGAAGATGCTGTGGGTTCCTGGGGTCACCAGCTCAGGCCCGTCTCGGAACCGCCCCCACGGCAGGAAGAAATGCGCTTACCTGGACGACGCAGTAGAGTGAAAAACAAAAACGAACAAACTAAAAGCACTGGCCCTACCCTGTGTTCATCGAAACCTCTCTGAGTCCCTGTTGTTAATCTGTAAAATGGGATTAATATATCCCATAGTAATTGTGAATAGATGGATGATTTGGGTGAAAACTGTTTTCCATTTTTGTAAACTATGGAGCAAGTCAAAAATTCTTTTTTGTTATTATTCGTACTTATTATTACACAAGGATGGGATTTGGAGAACAGTGTGTTCTAAATCAGTTTACAGCTGTTTGGATTTCACTAATCGAAATACCTTGAAGGCTGGTCGTTTGCTCTTGACTAGTGGTGGTTCACTAATCGCAGCGGAGATGGAGGAAAAACATGCGATCTTCAGCTGGGTACTGGCCTTGCCAGCAGCAAAAGTCATCATGCCTTACGAAGGAAGATGAAGTAGCCGAATGTGGGGCGTACAGCCCAAAGCTATGTGCAGAATGCTCCCCCTTCAGTGAAAGCTTCAGGCACAAATCTAGGACCTGGTTTCAACTGTCTTCTTTTACCAAGAATATTCATTGAGAATCTTCGCATTCTCCTACCAGCCGCAAAGCTGGCTACAGGCAGGACAGCGCTACGACAGAATATTACACGCCCAGTCTTGACAGTAAAGATCATCATGGCTAGAATTAACTGAATGCCATGCCAGGCGTGAGATCTAAATTACTTCTTATCATAAAAGGATATAACATGGACATTTTTCGGCCTTTTGGTATCTTCTCTGGGTCATTCGAATTTAATTTTATTCATTCTTTCATGAATTCAAATAATTATTCAAGCAATAATTTTCAAAAACATATTCTATGACAGATACCATGCGCAGTGCCCCCCAAAGTATAAAATGCAGCTAAAAATCTGTGACCTTCTGGAGTTTCCATTTTGGCTCAGTTTCCATGTTGTCTCTGTGAGGATGCAGGCTTGATCCTGGCCTCCCTCCATTGATTAAGGATCCGGTGTTGCTGCAAATGGCAGAGGGTACAGTTGAGGCTCAGATCTGATGTTGTGTGGCTGTGGCTCCAGCTGCAACTCCGATTCAACCCCTGGACCGGGAACTGCCACAAACCTCGGGGTGCAACCGCAAAAAGAAAGAAAAAGGTACGTGACCTTGCCACCAGTCTCTTTAGAAGATCAGGAAGCATGCAGTGGTAGAAAAAGCTCTAGACAGAAGTCTGGTGATGCTATTTCTATTTCTGGTTCTACCAACAGCAGTCTGGCCTTTTGTGGGGCCAGGCCCTTCTCTGAGCCTCAAATCCTTTATCTATGAAATAATGGTGTCTGATGAACGCTTCCCTCACCTCCCCCCCCCCCCCCCCCCCCCCCCCCCCCCCCCGCCAAGTACCAACTTTCTCTGGGACTGGCCCCTGGGAGGAGAAGTGTGGTCTGAGGCTCCACCCAAGACAGCCTAGTGCGGAGCTGGGCGTGGCACGGGAAAGAAGATTCCGCCGCTGCTGTGCCTGCGCTGGTGACAATGAAGACATCCCATTTCGTGCGCCAAGCAGGCTTGTCACAGAGAAGTGTGGCATGAGCCAGATCTCCACAGACTTCTGGCTTCTGTCCATCAGGCCCAGAAGGAACTGGGGAGAAGAACTCATGACTCAAAATCAGATCCTGTTGCTAACCCAGCAAGACCTCTATCCAAAGGCAAGAGAGTAATCAGGGGACGCTGGGACTTGTCATAAACAACAGGGACAAGGCTCCACTCTCTTTCCGGCCCTGCAGTCTGCAAACCTTCACTGGAGTCAGTGTTGCCTATTATTCAACTGTTTCTTCATCTGCAAGCATCAGCATACATCACACTTAGACCCACTGGTACACGCACGCTTGCACACGGGTGCACGCACACACCACACACAGGCACACCCATGGCTGCACAAATGCATCCACATGCAGCCACTGAACCAGTGACAGCTGTCGACACACCGAGTCCCTCATGATGCAAACTCTGCCTTACACACTGGCAAATTCCTGTGACTACGAAAAGAAACTCTGATCTGTACCTCTTTCTTTAGTTGCTCAGTTTTTCACCTACACAAAAAAATAAAATAAAATAAAATAAAAGCAAATGGTTAGCTTGGATGCAAGAAATTTTCACTGTAACTGTTAAAACAATATCCCAGACTTAAAATATACTCTACCTACTGGTCTGAAAAAGAGTCCCAGGTGGCTCCTTTTGAAAGCACTTAATTTTTAAAATATATTTACACTCTTAATTGTACAGTCCAGAGATATTAAAATATAATAAGGGGTTATTATGTTACATTAGGCCTTAAGCAATGACACTTTCATAAACTTTCATGTTGCTAAAGCTTAAATGCTAGGTCTGGTCAACCTGCTAGATTTCCACCACTAGTTACCAAGCTGGAAAATGATCGGTGAAAAAACCAAACCCAAACCAAATTGTTGGTCTGCGTTAAAGGTTTGAGACCTCTCTCGAAGGCCACAGCACACATGTGTACTGAAATGGCAGGCCGACAACCTGCTGGTTATAATTTTCGGAGTCCTAGGTTGTGTGTTTTTTTTTCAGCGAGACCACATTGCAGCGTCATAAAGGAGATTCTGAGGAGCGAGAAGACCTTGGTGAGCTGGGCCTCTAGCTGCAGGCAGACGTGTGCGGGGTGGGGGGGCTCTGATCGGGGTGGGGGTGGCGGAGCAGAAGGCGGTGGCACGGTGCCTGACAAGGTCACTGCAAGAGCAGCTGCAGCCGACGTCCATGAGCGCTCACTGCGCGTTGCCCTCTCACTTCTCTTTCTTCTTCCCAACAGCCCTTGCAGGGTAAGTATGGCCAGTATTCCCATTTCACGGATGATAATGTTGGACCTTTACCTTTTTTTTTTTTTTTTGTCTTTTTAGGGTCTCACCTGCAGCATGTGGAGGTTCCCAGGCTAAGGGTCCAATCGGAGCTGTAGCTGATGGCCCACGCTGGAGCCACAGCAACGCCAGATCCGAGCCGCGTCTGCGACCTACACCACAGCTCACGGCAACGCCGGACCCTTAACCCACTGAGCGAGGCCAGGGATCGAACCCGCAACCTCATGGTTCCTAGTTGGATTCGGTTCTGCTGCACCACAACGGGAACTCCTGGAGCTTTAAACCTACGTACTTTCCCAAAGACAGGTGTGGAGCGAGCGGAAGGACAGAGCCGGGACTCTCCACGGGCACCGCACGCCCATCCCCTGCTCCACGATGCCCCGGTTTCCCGCAGCAGACACACCACAGCGCTGCCTGCCTCCCCAGCTCCAAACCCCGCGGCCCCCTCACCGCTGTCCTTCAGCACCCAAGTACACACCACCCTTACCCTTCTGATGACCTCAGGTGAGACTGTCTGCTCCCTCAAGTCTGTCCCCACTGGATCTCACGGGGACTTGATCACTTGTCCGGAACATAAGCCAGACAGCATCACATGCCACAGAATAAAGCCACTTAATGTCAGGAAGGGGGAGGTCCTGTGGTGATTCAGCTGGTTATCAACCTGACTAGTATCCCGTGAGGGTGCGGGTTCGATCCCCGGCCTCGCTCAGTGGGTTAAGGAACCTGTGCTGCAGTAAGCTGTGCTGTAGGTGGCAGATGCAGCTTGGATCCTGTGGTGTAGGCCGGAAGCTGCAGCTCCAATTCAACCCCTAGCTTGGGGACTTCCATATGCCACACATGTGGCCCTAAAAAGAAGAAAAATAATCAGGAAGGGAAGGGTTTTCCACACCGTGGAATTTATTGTGTGGTTTCTATGGACTGAATGCATTACCCCCCAAAAAAAACTCATGTGTTGAAGCCCTCACCCCCCCCCAGTGTGAGAGTGGCTGTGGGTGGGGCCTTTGGGAAATAATTAGGTTTAGATGAGGTCACGGGGGGAGCCCCCAAGACAGGGTAAGTGACCTTATCAACTAAGGAAAAGCCACCAGAGTTTTTCTCTGCCTGTCATGTGAGGACCCAGTAAGAAGACAGTGTCTTCAAGCCAGGAAGAGGGGCCTTACCAGGGGCTGAAAATGCCGGCACCTCGACCTTGGACTTCAGGCGCCAGAACTGTGAGAAATCAGTGTCTACTATTTCGGCTTCCAGTCGGTGGTATCTTGTTACAGCACTCCGAGCTGACGAAGACAGCAGTCAGTGACAGTGCCGGGTGCGTCTTAAGTCAGGTGATACCGTGAGAAGAATCTACTGGCAGATATGTATTCCTTATTTTAAATAGAAAACCATGCTTTTAAGTTCTACGTATTTCTATCACTGCAGGAATAGACAAATGTTTTCTGCAAAAGGGTGAGAGAGTAAATATTTTCGGTTTGGCAGGAGAAACGTGGTTTCTGTCTTGTGGGCTGCAGGCCCCGTGGTTTGCTGACCTCAATATAGTAAAATAACTTTTCTGAAAGAAAACTATAATTTCTCAAAGACTTGCTTTGCTGGGGAGACATCCAAATAATTATTTTTTACAGGGGAGTTATCTAGGTGTCACTCGAATACAAGCATAATTAATTAGGTGCAGATACAGATAACTTTTTTGTTACATCTGCTAGAGCACCTTTGTGAAGGAAATAGACTAGAAATGACCCACTGCTTAAAAAAAAAAAATACAGCCATGCACGTGCATGAAGGATTTCTCAGATGCCAAGCACGACATGCCAGGGGCCTGAGCTCCAGCCTCACTCTACAGAAGTCGCCAGCCCATTATCAGGGCCTCACAGTAGTTTCGTTTTATAAGAAGAAGCAAGAGCTCCCACTTGGGAAATGCAGCCACAAGAATGCGGTTGCCTTTTTTCTCTGTTACCTTGCATCTAAAATAGGCATTGCTGTTGGACCAGCTTCGAAAACATCTCATCTCACATGAAGGTTTCAGCAGCCCCTACTCCGCCCTACCCCACCCCAGACAAACACCGACCCTATATTTCCAGCAGCTCTCAAGCTTATTTTTCTTGCCTTGGGTCAAAGAACCACTTTCTTGTCTCTCTGTGTGATCTACACGTTAGAAAGAGAGGGGTACTCGTTTTTATTTCCCACTTTAGAACATTTTACCTGTACTCACCTGTGTGTTCTTCCCAGCGACTGTATGAAGGGCTCATTCTTCCCCCAGATTGACAGGTGATGACTTTGAACCCCCGAAGCCTGCAGGGTCACACATCTGGTGTGAAGGCTGAGTATAAGATTTGAACCCGAATCGTATATTCCAGCAGAGGGGCCCTTTTCACATCAGATTTCTTCTCTCCTATGCTTAATATGTAATGAACGCCCTACAGCCCATCAAATTTAACAAGCCGACAAGCAGCATCACCAGTCCTCCAGTTTCTCATGGGTGCCGACTCCTCAGTTAAAAGCCCCCCTTCTCACTTCCATCCAGCGAAGCGTCCTGAGCGTGACGGGAGGACGGGCGTCGCTGCAGGGAGCAGGGAGCAGGGAGCGGAGTTCCCGTCGCGGCTGTCCTCCAAAGCACAGTCAGAGCTGGGACACGCGAAGCCGGAGGCTGGGTGGGGTGGCGGGGTGTCCAGGGACGAGTGGCAGCTGGGACAGAAGAGGCACCCCGCCCCCCTCCAGCTCTGTCAGCAGAGCAGGCGCCGGGGAGATGGAGCCCTGGGCCCACAGAGCTCTGGGACAGGCGCCTGCCCACAGAGCCACCAAGTCTAGACTCCAGATGTGCCCCCCCATCCAGCGGGCGAACGGTCCTGCCAGGTGACAGCCGGCTCCGTCACAGCAGGGGGCAAGGGGCCCACATACGATGGGAGCAAGTACAGGCTCTGACGCTCCCCAGGGGAGGCAAGCACCACACCCACAGACGTGCACACCACACCCACCCACGCGCACACCCACCCTCACACACACGCTCCACCTACTTCTCAAGACGCTGTTATGCGGCAGGTCCGATTTGTCCTTCCGCGTTCCTGCCAGGTTGGAATCGTCGCAAGCTGCATCGAAGGCTACTTAAGTCAAACACTTAAGACCGGCCGGAGTCGGGTCCAGAGGGAGGCCACGGGCACGCTGCCTTCCGATTTTTAACCTCAAGAGAGATTGAGAACTGAAAGAAGGAGCAAAAGAAGTCTTAAGGCTGCAGGGCAATGAGCCATCGGTCCCCTTTGAGAGATGAGAGAGTCACACGGTTTTTGAGAGCGTCCAAAGAGCCCTGCGGAACAAAATTCTCAAGGCAGTCCTGGCCCCAGACTTGCCCAGCCCACCGTGGCAGCTCCGTGCTAGCTGGTCCCTGCAATGTCATACACTGACTTCGAAAATGTGACTTTTTACGTCTGCCTCAAGCAAACAGAGAGAACACGGGTTTTCAGTCATTCCAGAGTTGTGCTATTTCTTAGCTTAAAATATGTTGGCACCTGGTAGGAGGTAAGTTTTTACTTCCTTGTGAAATGGCAGCCTTCCGTATGTCAGAGGCAGCAGCTGAAAATGAATGAAATCACAGAACCCTTTTATAAACTCCCCCACTTGATCCACAGTCTCCCAGGAGGAGGCGTTTAGGTAAGACTGCAGACATCTCACTTTTTTGTTTGTTTCCTTCCTTCTTCAGAGGATAGGATTTTATGGGGGGGGGGGGGAGGGACCTGACCTAAAACTGGACCTTATTCAGCCCCTTTTAGATTAAAAGACACAACCACGGAAGGAAATTTCCACTTATCAGTCTGCTTTCAGAACACTTTGCCTGTTTTATCCGCTGCAACCTTGACTGCATCCCTAAGAGGGAAGCATTTTAAATAATAAATAATTTCCAAGAACCATAGAACGGGCCTGTGACAGAGCCAGGACTTAAAGCCTCTTGCCTGATTCCAGATGGAAACTATCCCGGGAAAAGGACTGACGTGGAGTCGGGGAGGCCAGTGATCCTGGCCCCGGCATCCCCTGGCTGAAAATAGCCTTCCGTTTTACCTCTAAAGCTTAAATTATCTCCTAGAGTTCACTGCGCCCATCATTAAAGGGGAAGTCTTTCTCCTCATGCGTTTTCCGATCGAAATTTAAAAATTCTTTCCCAGATGTGCTTGAATGAAAAATTCACAATACATAGGATTTTGGCGAAAAACAAACCAGAGTATCTGGTGGTGTCAGTGCGCCGTAGGTCCTCGGATCTTGACTGGTTAAACCATGGACTGAAACTTGGTAAAGTTACCCGACTTAAACAGGCAGCAATGTTCAGCAATTCATATTGTCTCCAGGCCATTATAATAGAGTCCTAACCATTATATCACACGCTAGCCTCTGAAAGTCAGTTCTTTAAATGATAGAAGCGTGTGTTAGGATATGATTTACATTGCGTTATTATGACTTGCATTTTCCGGTGTTTGGGTTCTTAAAGGAAGGGAGGGCCTGCTACTGGCTCTTCCTTTACTTGCAGAGGAGAACGTGTGCCTCGCGCAGGCAGGTGAGAAGGAACTAGACGCTCCCAGGTAGTTCTGTCTTGGGCCTCTTCTCTCTGCCTCCCCATCGGCAGAGATCCCACGGGCTCTCAGCTGCCTCTGCTGCCGACTGAAAGTCCACGACTGTAACTTCTGCTCCGAGGCTGCAGAGAGGGCCCCTGGACACTCAGGAGCCTGCAGCAGGACCCAGCCCTTCCTTCTCAAGGCCTCTGAGCCTCCTTCCTCCTCACAGCCAGGCTGCCAAGCACCGGAGCCCTCGCTGGACTTTCTCTTCTCCTCGAACCCCACACCCACGACCTCCCTCCTCCCGCCGCCTGCCTGTGCTGCTCTCTTAAGCCGTCGATCTCAGACAGACCCTGGTCCTCCTCCTCCAGGCTGGCCTCGGTGCCTTCCCCCTGTTCAGCCCTCCCTCCTTCCTCGTTCCCTTCCCTCCCTGTTGTTCGGACGGAGAAAACCCCTCAGTAGCTGTGGCTTTGAGGCCGCATCCCACTGGCCCCACGTCTCCCGGCTCCATCTCCAGCCGCAGGCTCTCCATGCCGCTCCACGCCCAGGTCTCCTTGCGCGGGGACTTGTCCCCTTGTTCCCTCTACCTGCAATGCGCTTCCCTGCCTCTTGGGGGCGGAGTGATCACTGCACGCACCTCGGCGCCTGCCTGACCGCTGCCTGCCTGGGCTGTTCTCGGGCAGACGGGCAGCCGTGTGCCCACTCTCACTGTGCCTTGTGTTGGGGGGGGTCCTCCGTGACCTCAGGCACAGTTGCCCAGGTGTCGCGCAGGTATTTGTTGCTCTTGTTGTTTTTATAACAAATGTATTTCTCTTCTGTTGTAACGTTTTATTGAATTAGAGTTGACTTACAATTCCGTGATCATTTCTCACGCACAGCAAAGGGATTCAACGATTCACGGACACACCTCCATCCTCTTTCAGGTTCTTTTCCCACGTCTACCGTCACAGCGCGGTGGGGAGAGGTCCCTGTGCTCTGCGGCAGGTCGCCGTCGCCCAGCCACCCCATGAACCTCGGTGTGCGCGTCCAGGCCCAGATCGCCAGCCCATCCCGCCTGCCAGGATTCACATCTGTCCCCTTCACCGTATCAGAAGCTTCCCAGGGCCAGGGGCCTCGTGTGATTTTGCTGACCGTTGCAGCACACGTCCTAATACCTAATCAATACATAATCATGTAATCTCATACAATAATCAATATAGAATCATGTGATCGCATACATAATCAATGCTCCATAAGTTTCTGTGGAAGGAAAGACGAAAGGTGACCCCTGAAGAGGAAGGTGTATTTGTCTTCTCTTTTCTATTGAGCGTAAGAGATGTCCACGGACCTGTGCCTGAGCACAGATACACCACCCCACAGCTTCCCGGGGTGTCTGGCACGTTCTAGCAGGTCCCTTGCCCAGGGCGTCATAGGACTGACATTAAGGAAACTCCCAGCTTTAGCCTCATGTGGCTAAAGTTTCCCATCTCTCCATTTTAAGGCCTGTCCAGGGATGGCTCCATCAAGTCAGACCCACCTGGTCAATGTCCGTTTTGATGAACTCAAAGTCAGCCGATCGGGATCTCATCACAGGAGTCTGACACCTCATCATCTTCCCAGGCTCCACCTGCAGTCACGGCTCCTACCACGCGCCGCTCGGTGGGTATGGAAGGGTCCTGGGCTTGCCTTAGACCTCTGCGGACCACAGCACCGCTCGGATGTGACAGTCAAGGGAAGCGCATCAGCACTCTCCCACGTGGGTTAAAACATCAGACCGGGGGCTCCCGCCGTGGCGCAGCGCAAACGAATCCGACTAGGAACCATGACATTGCGGGTTCGATCCCTGGCCTCGCTCAGTGGATTGAGGATCCAGCATTGCCGTGAGCTGTGGTGTAGGTCGCTTGGATCTGGCATTGCTGCGGCTCAGCTCAGATTAGACCCCAAGCCTGGGAACCTCCATATGACACAGGTGCGGCCCTAAAAAAAACACAAAAAAAATGTCAGACTGAACCCAAAGAACTCTGCCCATGTGCCAACTAGGCGATACCCAGTAACTTACTTCATATTTCCAAATCCTCCTTTCCAAATAGATAAGAATGTGGTAACAGTGCCGCCCACTTCAAGAATCGCCACGAAAAAAATAAATGACTTACTGCACACAAGTCCTTGGATGCAGAATGTGTTCGCTCGAGGACAGCTCTCGCCCCCGGGATTCTCAAGTTTGTTGTGCTTCTGGGAACAATGGACACAGTATTTGAAGTCCAGGCCCTTCCCGGAATACCTAGAGCATATGGTCTCCAAAATTAGAGAAGCATTTTCCAACAAGAAATATATTTCTGGGGGGAAAAAAATCCCCTTGGAAACAAGAAGTTAAGGGACAACTTTTTTTCTTTTTTTTAACATATGAATCAAATGCAGGCCCAGTAGCTACCTCTTTTATTAAAGGAAAATTCAGAGTTTCCTCAATAAAAGAGTTATAAAAGAATTTCCAAGCCTATAATGGAAGAGGATTATATCATTTTATAAGTTCTAAGTAATAGACATGGCGAGTGTGACAAAAAAGAAACTTTGACCCGAGTGCCTATTTCTGTTCTGTTTTCTACCGAGTGGTCTTCTCCTAAGTCAAAGCTGACAACGTCTCCCACTGAAGACGCCCCAGCATCTCACCGGCGTTCCCTCTGATGCTGCAAACTCCCGTTATCCTTGCTGAGGACCTTCTTTGCAGTCCCATCTGTTTGGATTCTGTTTTCTCCAACCTGCAGAACCTGGGAGAAGCGTCGCCGTGTAGCAGATTTCCCTCGTACCCGACGACCCCCACTCTGGCCTCCACCTGTCCCTTTCCTCTCCTTTTCCACCAGCTTTCCTGGCCGGGCACCGAGGAATCTGCAAGAATCTCCGAGGAAGCTCAGAGCAGGGTTTTCACAGCCCCTGCCTCGTCCCTGGTAGCCGTTTGGGTTTATGAAGGGGGATGAGGAGCAGGCAGGAACCTTAGGTTTAACTGCTAGCGTCACCACTGGGAGACCGTTCACCCACTTGGGTTTTGTTCTAGACCTTGACAGCAGGACAGACGGCCCGCTGGGTGCCTGCTTTCCACCCCGTCACTGCTGACCGTGTGAGCTGATGTTGGATATGACTTTCTCTGCATTTCAGAGCTGGTTAAAATCAGTCTAACTCTGAATCTGGAGTAAGAGCTCAAAGCCCTGAGTTCCCTGAGTCCCAGCAGATCAACTGCTTGTACCCACGATGCCTGGGATCAAACACTCCCATTTAGCTTCTATCATCCAACCAGGTCACCTTCGGCATTCCAGCTTAGCGACTTCACTAAAGAAGGGGCCTGTTTGGACTATCACATTCTGTAAGGCACAGCCTCTGCCGTTTGGCCCTGCACCCCTCTCCTCTGAGCCTTCAGGAATGGAACGGGGCTGCCTAGGGAGCAATGTCCTATTCCCCAGCCTGGAGCTTCTTCGGTGACAGCGGTAGCCCAAGTGACCGAGTCTCTTACGACAGTTGGATCTGGCGAGTTATTAAGGCCTCTGGAAACGCTGCAATAATTATGAAGCAATTAATAAATGTCAGGTGTAATTAGCATTATTTTAAGCATCACGGGGAACGGAAACTTTTGCAAGGGCGATAGAATCAGCAGAAAATCTCCCTGATGCTCGTCCTTGAGGCAGAAATAAAACCTTTACATTAAATGTGCATCTTTTGATTCAGGCAACACTCTTTGCAGGTATGCTCTTCAAATAAGCAAGCCCTGCAACCATAACCCCAGTCACCTCAAAAAAAGCAACAGCCTAACTTGAAGGCGGTCAGAGAGGATGACAATAAGACCACTTTGAAAAACTAAAATCAGCATAAAAGTAAAATGCTTCTGCTAAATAAATGATCAGTAAATTAAAAGGTGGCCTGCAGAATAGGGTAAAATATTTGTAAACCATCTATCCGCCAAGAACTTAGTATCAAAAATATATAAGGAACACACACAGCTCAATAGCAAAAAAAAAAAAAAAAACAAAGAAACAGAAAAAAAAATCTGATTAAGATAATGGGCAAAGAAG
>PVHT021183517.1:3782008-3879751 GCA_004024745.2 Catagonus wagneri
AGGGGGGGGGGGGGAGTAAGTAATTTGAATAGACATTTTTCCAAAGAAGATATTGAAATGGATAAAACATTAAAAAGTTCTTGACATCACTAATCATCAGGGAAAAGCAAATCAAACCACACCAAGATGTCAGCTCACACCTATTAGAATGGCTGTCATCAAAAATACAGGAGACAACAAGTGTTGGCCCAGAAGTGGAGAAAGGGAATGCTTGTGCACTGTTGGTGGGGATGGAAATTGGTGCAGCCACTATGGAAAGCAGTGTGGAGGTACCTCGGAAAAGTAACAATGCAACGCTCATGCAATCCAGCGATCCCACTTCTGATACATCTCCGATGGAAATGAACCCACTCCCTCAGTAAGCTCTCCTGTGTTCGTTGTACCGTTATTCTCAATAAACAAGACATAGAAATAACCTAAGCATCCATCTACAAATGATGGATACAGAAAATACGGTCCTACATATACAATGAAATATTAGCCAGTCATAAAAAAGGTGGAAATCCTGCCTTTTACAACAGCATGGTAGGACCTTAGGGCATTCGGGTAAGAGAAACGTGAGGCAGCGAAAGGCAGATACTGCATATTCTCACTTATATGAGGAATCTGAAAAAGCCAGCCTCAAAGAATTGGAGAGTGGAATGGTGGTTACTAGGGTCTGGCAGGGGTGGGACCGGTGGGGAGATGTGAAGATGTTGGTCAAAGAGAACAGACTTCTAGGAGATCCCGCTATTGCACAGGGGGTTAAGTATCCAGCGTTGCTGCAGCCGAGGCACAGGTCAGAGCTGCAGTTCAGATTTGATCCTCTGCCTGGGAACTTCCACATGCTTTGTGTACAGCTTGGAAAAAAAAAAAAGAGAGAGAGAAAACGTCTAGCTAAAAGTCTGATGAATGCAGTCAACAATATTGTATGCTGGTCAGCTCTTAAGAGAGTAGATTTTGTGTGGCTGTGTCTCTTTAGTGGTGCACCGGCAGCATGCGGAGGTTCCCAGGCTAGGGGTCAGATCGGAGCTGTAGCCGCCGGCCTGCACCACAGCCCAGCAACGCCCGGATCCAAGCTGTGTCTGCAATCTACATCTCAGCTCACGGCAACGCCAGATCCTTGACCCACTGAACAAGGCCAGGGATCGAACGTGTGTCCTCATGGATATTAGTCAGACGCGTTTCCACTGAGCCACGATGGGACCTCCAAGAAAGCAGATCTTAAGCTCTATTACTACACACATGAAAAATGATAATTGTATGAGGGAGTGTATGTTTCAATTGTTTATTGTGGTAATCCTATATATATCTATGACATCACAGTAGGAAACAGAGTAAGGGCTCTAAGAGCGGGTACCAAGGATCTGCTGAAGACACTTTATATACACAGTGTGAGTGTGTATCTAATTGTCACATTTTGCACCTTAAATTTATATATGAATATGTCAGTAATACACCAATGAAGCTGGAAAATAGGAAAGAAAAAGAGAGTCAAACATATGTTTGAGGTCTTCTTCCCTCTATTCTATCAGTATTATAAAAAGGGGAAGAAATAAATATCTATTGAATTAACCAGTAACTATTCAAAATATCTTACTATTCTTTTTCTAGTGTTTTTATGAAGTATCTTCAGTATACAGAATGATATAAAGGCCTAGAAGGAAATAGAGACATGAAAATGCACCTCAGAGGCGATCACCCAGACGTAACCTCTATGTTGAATTAGATTTTTATCACTTCAGCGCTTTTGCTTTTTCTGCCTTTCCTTCATATGCATGCACTTCTAAGCAACGTTCCCATAGAGGTAAGCTTTACAGCCACTGTGCCAAGACACACTGGTGTGGCTGGAATAAGTTATAAATCACCAGAATTCAACCTGCTGAAGCCACCATAGCAAACTACCACAGACCAAGTGTCTCAAACAGCAGAAGCGCCTTTTCGCACAGTTCTGGAGGCCAGAAGTTCAGGATCGAGGTGCCCGCAGGGCTGGGTTCCGGTGGGGTCTCTCTCCCAGCCTTGCCAAGGGCCGCCTTCTCCCTGTGTCCCCCTGTGGTCTTTCCTCGGCAGGAAACTTCTTTTCTTCTTAGAAAGACTCAGTCCTATGAGATTAGACCTCATATGACCTCGTGTAACCGTAGTTACCCTCTTAAAGGACCTGTTTCCAAAGACAGTAACACTGGGGTGGCGCTTCTGCATATAAATTGTGAGCGCAGGACACGGTTCAGTCCGCGTCACCAAGCTGTCGATCCTCTCTGCTCTTTACAGTCTCTCGAGGCATAAATAAACAAACACGCATAAATAATAAAAAATAACCCCTGGGAGCTGCTTTGCATCGACTGCATTTCAGTTAAACTCTGCCATTGTTTAATTCTGTTGGCTTCACGCCCCGCAAATATTGAACCCAAGGATACACCTCCAGTGAATCCCTGACCTCCTTCTCTTATAACTTGGGAGTCTGCTTTTCCAGGAACCTGATGTATGACAGCTGGTTCCAGGACTGGTCTGAAGAAGCTAGCTCTACAGTGGGATTCTGGAACTGGACCACTGGTTGGCCAGTTGGCAATGAGCGAGCCGTCACTGACACCAGAGAAGGAAGCTTGGAGCCTAGGGCGTCATCAGTGCCATCATTAAAGTTTCACAGCCCCCAAACCACAAAGGGAAACGCTGAAGGGCATGCCCAGAGGGCAGAATACTGCATCCCTGAGAAATTCAAGAGGTCTGATCGTTATAAAACAATGGACTTCGATGCTGATTACTAAATGTTTGGTGTAGAGAATTTGAGAATTAAATGCCGGAGTTAACACTGAGTGTAGCAGAGCTGTTGATTAGAACTGAAAAAAAAAAAAAAAAAAAAAAAAGGAGTTCCCATTGTGGCTCAGTGGTTAACGAATCCGACTAGGAACCATGAGGTTGCAGGTTCGATCCCTGGCCTTGCTCAGTGGGTTAAGGATTCGGCGTTGCCGTGAGCTGTGGTGTAGGTCGCAGATGCGGCTCAGATCCCGCGTTGCTGTGGCTGTGGCGAAGGCCAGTAGCTACAGCTCCTATTAGACCCCTAGCCTGGGAACCTCCATATGCCACGGGTGCAGCTCTACATAAAGGCAAAAGGACAAAAAAAAAAAAAAAAATTGAATTCTCAGTTTCATCAAGGCTGTTATGCCAAAGTCAGGTCCTTGTTCGGGAAGGAAGAACCTCAGGAGTGGGGTTCGGGAATCTGGGTCAATGCACTTGAAAATGGGTCATCTGTCTAAACCTTCCAGTCAAGAAGTGACGCCCTCATTCCTGCAAGAAAAACAAGTGTCCTTCATCTTGTAAGACAAACTGTACCCAGCCCCTCTTTCATTCTATCCCTGTCCCTGCTTAAACCCTTCTAGTCACCTGATCAAGAACTCGGGTTCAGTCCCAGCATAGCCTGGTTGGGGAAGAGCTGGACCTACCCAGAGAAGAAAGGGGGTGGACTCCAAAGTATCCACATGACTTGGACAATGTGTCTCAGCAAGAGCTAGGAGAGGGTACGTGGGACTGGGTCCTGAAGGTACAGGATCAAGGGGAGGGTGTGACACCAAGGAGGAGAGAGGAGGGCTCTCCCACGATCGAGGACCAGTCACTCCCGGAGTCTTCCAGAGGATAAACGGGGAAAAAAGGAGGTGAAAATGTATTCTTCCCAAATAAGAGGTTAGAACATCTTTGATAACTGAAACTCAGTTAGGTCTGAAAAAAAAGAAGGAAAATTACAGAGCAATCTGACATTTAAACATAAAAATGCGATCCTCCTAAAAAAAAAAAAAAGGGTTTAGCACCAAATCCAGCAGTACATACAGGAGTTGAGACATTATGGCCAAACTGAGTTTAAATCTAGAATTCAAGATTGTGTCACCATTAGAAATTCCTTCAGTGTAATTCACCACTTTTAACAGATTAATGGAGAAATCCTAATGATTTGATGAATGGATCAAAACAACTTGATGAAAGGGAATTATCAGTCATGATAAAAATATTACTGTGAACAAAGGGGAATTTGAAAGTGCTTCCTTAATTAACAATAAACATGAGTCAAAGCACCACCAAAATCCTAAAACCTATAGTGAAAAATTTTTTTTGTCTTTTTTTCTATTTAGGGCCATACCCACGGCATATGGAGGTTCCCAGGCTAGGGGTCGAGTAGGAGCTACAGCTGCCGGCCTACACCACAGCCACAGCAACACAGGATCTGAGCCGTGTCTGTGACCTACACCACAGCTCGCAGTAACACCATAACCTTAACCCGCTTAGCAAGGCCAGGAATGGAACCCTCATCCTCATGGGTACTATTCGGGTTCGTAAACCACTGAGCCGTGGCGCGACACCCTATAGTGAGTTATTGAAAGCTCTTTCTCTGAGGTTGTCAGCTGGATGGACTCCCTACTTTCATTATCTGTCTTCAAAATGACTCTGATATCTGGACGGGAAAGCATCCACATTGAAAAAAAAAAATGACAGTGGACCTCTATTTTTTTCATCTTTTAAAGGTTTTTTGAAGTATAGTTGATTTACAACGTTGTGATAATTTCTGCTGTACAAAAAAGGTGAGTCAGTTACACATGTTCACACATCTGTTCTCTTTCAGATTCCTTTCCCACGGAGTTGATCACAGAATATTAGGTAAAGTTCTCTGTGCCAAACAGCGGGTATGTCGTTCTACATACCTGTGTGCCTATGACAATCCCCAATTCCCAGTCCATCGCCCCCAACCTGTCCCCTTTGATAACCGTAAACTTGCTTTCAAAATCTGTGAGTCCGTTTCTGTCCTGCAAATAAGTTCATTTGTATCCCTTTTTTTAGATTCCACATATAAGTGATATCATATGATATTTATCTTTCACTGCATGAGTTCACTCAGTATGATAACCTCTAGGTCCATCCATGTTGCTGCAAATGGCATTAGTTCATTCTTTTTTCATGGCTGAGTAATATTCCATTATACATATATATATATATATATATATATATATATATACACACACACACACACACACACACACACACACACATACACATATACATATACATATATATATACACATATATGTATATATATATACTACATCTTCTTTATCCATTCCTCTGTCGATGGACATTTAGGTTGCTTCCCTGTCTTGGCTCTTGTGAACAGTGCTCCAATGGATATTGGGGTGCATGGTTAAAATCATGGAACTCTGCACTCTGCACAAAAACCAACTCCAGATATGTTATAAACCTAAATATAGAAGACAAAACTATAGAGGTTTCAGAGGATAACAGAAAGTACTACCTTCATCCCTTGAACTTATCTGTATGATTTTAAAGTTAGGAAAAGAATCCTTAACACAGACCAAAAAAAAAAGGAAATCCCTAATCATAGCGGATTATGTTAAATTTAGGAACTAGCCGTGCATGCCTCACCTTTGTCCCAGCCCTAATACAGCTCCTCGTAGCAGCTCTCTCTGGTTCTTCCAAGCATCATGATGTCCTTTTGGTCCAAGCTCCTAAAATGATAAAAATAATTACTGTGAACAAAGGGGAATTTGAAAGAACTTCCTTAGAAAACCCCTGATACTGTTATAATGTATCACAGCCTGCACACCTGTCAGTTATGCCAGACTTTGCGTTCCCTCCTGGCAGGAAACCTGGCTAATTGATTCTATACTCGGAAACGTAGCAAGCTGCCTGGCGCAGAAGACATACAGTGTATGGCGAATTCACAAGAAGGCAAGACGCCGCCTTTATCTGTTCCTCAGGCAGGGTACCAATAAGACCGTCTTGGAGCGCTTGGAATAAGAGGGTCCTTTCCAGCCCCCACCAGGTGCTGCCGGAGGCGTGGTGTGTGCAAAACCGGTGTGGAAGGGAGAAAGCTCATCGCTAGTTGACCAAGCCTGGAGTTGGAATGGTTCTAACGAAAACGCAAACGTAGCTTAAGAAAAAAAAAAAAAAATGTGTTTTCATGTTGAAGTCCGCTGGGTGTTTGTGGACGTGGTTTGCCGGGGCGTGCGGCATGCGCCGTCTCCTTTGAACCGCTGGAGCGCCACGAGATTGCTGCATTTAACTGGACAACAGCTGGCGATAACTTCCTGTCTGGAGTGAGGGATTTGGTGACAGATTCACTCCTTGCTTTGCGTCTCATGATCTTCGCTTTTGCCCCTTCAGCTCTCGTGATGGGCTGTAAAAAAGGTATAAGGCCCGGGGACTGAGAAGTGAGTGTGAGGCAGAATCCTGAGATTTTCAAGCTGGGAGAAATGTGGTGGTTTTTTGTTTGTTTTTTGTTTTGTTTTGTTTTGTTTGTTCAGGAAAGGCCTTGGTCAGGAAGTAGGCAGACTCCTGAATTCTTTGCCTTAAGCGGCAAAGAATTCATCCCATCCTTTTACAGCTAAGGAAACAGAGGCACAGAGAGGCAAAGTGGCCACCCCGAGATCACCCAGCATGCTCATAGCTGAGCAGAAATAAAAGTCTCTCTCTCCCCCACTCACCCATCCTCGATCAAGCTATGGTAAATCGGGGAAAAGAAAAAGAAAAAAAAAGAAAGCAGAGCTGTGAAAGGCAATGTCAAAACCCCTAGGTCCCCTGGCTCTATCCTCCGACTTTGGTGAGCAGAGCAGAGGTCGGAAAACAAAACAGGACACAAAAGTCCCTGCTCCCAGAAGTAATCCTTTTCCCCTGAGAATCGCTTAGTCGGTGTCGCAAAGCCTTACACAGAAGCTCTGTTATGACTGGCTGGTTGTACAGCGTGTGTCGGCTGAGTGTGTTAACGGGAACATGCAGCCAGACAGCGCTTGTCAGTCCACAAGATGCCCAAGAGAAAAAGAAGGAGGAGAGCATCTGATGCTTCGGGGGTAACTGAACTCACCTTGCCCCGAAGTCAACATTCGTCCCAGACACCAGGACCAAGACCAGGACCGGGGGGCCAGGCAAGCAAGTTAGCCCCCAGCTCCTTTAGTATTGTCTGAAATGTTATGTCGCTTCACGTGGTTTGTGGAAACAGGCAAGAGATGCGTAGATGGGTGACAAATAGGCAGAGAAAAGCAATAAAAATAGATGGTACATCAAAATCTCAGCAAAACAATTCCCAGGAGGCCTCTTGTGGCTCAGGATGCTAAGGACCCTGCGCTGTCACCGCAGCTGCTTGGGTCGCTGCTGTGGCGCCGGCTTGATCCCTGGCCCAGGAACTTCAGCGTGCCACAGGTGCAGCCAGAAAAAGGGAAAAACAAAACAAAAAAATCCTTTGGGGCTGGTTTCTGCTGGGCAAGCTGTGCTCCCCTCACGGCCCCCCTTTGGCTCCTGATAACAGGCAGGGGGACCAGGCTCCCCAGCAGTGCTTGTCTGCAGACGACCGTGGATGACAGCGGGAAGGAATGCGACGGGAGACCCAGTTCCCCGCTGTGTCTCCCCTACAGCTACCAGCAAGCAGGAGGACAACGCTGGCTATGGGGACCCCTGGCCCCCGTGGCCAGCTGCTCCGTTCGGGCACCAGGCAAATGCACATGAACCACGAGCAGATGAACCTCAAGCGGCAGCCCTCAGAGGATGGAGACAGCCTGGGGCAGAAGCAAGGAGGGATCGGCTAGGGCAGCTCAGGAGCCTGGCTACCAAAGAGGAGTCGCAAACATCTTTCCAAGAAGGAGAATGGCCTTTGGTTAGAAAGAAGCAGCCTGGAAGGAATGGGTTGCAAAAAATTGAAACCTTACACCACATGTAATGAGGAACCTGACATTTATGTCCTCCAAGTAAAGTAACAAGTCCAGAATGCATGACAAAATATGGCCAGGAAAGGCTTTTGTCTCTTGAGCCATTCATATTTTCTTTTATGGACAGTGTAAAGCTTCAACTGTACATTTTCCCTTTTTGTTCTGGTTGCCAGGAAGCCCATATTTTAACTTGCCCTTTTTTTTTTAAGGGTCACACCTGCAGCACATGGAGGTTCCCAGGCTAGGGGTCGAATCGGAGCTGTAGCTGCCGGCCGATGCCACAGCCACGCCAGATTCGAGCTATGCCTGTGACTTACACCACAGCTCACGGCGACACCGGATCCTCAACCCACTGAGCAAGGCCAGGGTTCAAACCCGCAATCTCATGGTTCCTAGTCAGATTCATTAACTGCTGCCCCGCGAGAGGAACTCCAACTTGCATTTTTTTTTTTTTGGCCACTCCGCTGGCATGCAGAAGTTCCCAGGTCAGGAATCAAACCCAAGCCTGAGTAGTGACAACGCCAAGTCCTCAGCCAGCTGGGCCACCAGGGCACTCCCGTGAACTTGCCATCCAGTTTCTCTGAGTAGGAGGACTTTACAACGTAAATTCCCATGAGCAGCTTTCCCTCTGGCTTCATCATCTCGTTACCTATCTTTCATCCTCACATAGACCTTTCAAGATCTATCTATGTATTGCTGTTTTATTGTATCAGAGTCCTGCAAAGCACACCAATCTGGGGGGGACAATATACACACGGAGGAGGAATATATACATGGAGGCTGGCAGAATTTGAAAATGAAAGAGCAATAATCAGTGACAGAAATGAGACCGGAGCCCAAACCTGGGGCTAGGGAAGGACCACCGCACGGACGCTAGGCATCTCCGTTCTGGTCCCAACTGGGCGACCCACCGCATGGTGGGAACCTTGGGCAGAAAGATCTCACGTCCCTGGAATCCAGCTTCACCAAGGGTAAAAATGGAAGAGGCTCGTTTGGGTCACTGATAAGATCCCTACCAAGCATAAACACGAGGCCGTGGCGTTTGTCCAGCTCCTGTGTGCCTCCCAGGGAGAGGGCTGCAGTGGGAACTGGAGCTGATGGCCAGCGAGAGCCACCCGGCAGCTGAGACGCTGCTTGAGAAATGAGAGACCAGAGACCCACTGAAGAGTAAGTAGGGGTTCCAAGCACTTTATTACCCCGATGAGGTAAGAGTTGGCTCGGGAACTGGCAACTGACGAGCAGAGAGCAAGAAATTTGAGCTTCCGCTTTATTGTACTCAAAAGATCTGCAGGAGCAGAAGCAGAACTCACCCGGGTGGGACCAAAAGCTGGCGAGTGACCTTCTGTTCCAACCCCGGGGTGCGGAAGGAACGTGGCTGGGAGAGGAGCCACGGGGCCGATGGCTCACGCCCGCAGTGACCTCCCTCCAGGAAGCCCTGTGTCCTGGAAGCCACATCGTGATTCCAGCTCCGGGGGGAGCACGGTTCCCAGGGGTGTCTGGGGTGGGCGAGCCCGCCTCGGAGGGAGCCGCGTGCGCAGAGACGTCCCGTGCGGGCAGTCCCAAAGTCCGTCACACACACAGCGGGCCCCCACGGTGACCGGCTGCAAGACGTGCTCAAGATTTTCTAGAAACAGTCGGAGAAGGCAGACGTCGTATCCAGGACCCTGGACTCATCCAAGATCTACCCAGGTTCTTCATAAATGGAACCAAGTGAAAGTTTGCTTAGAGCTGATTTTACCGCCCTGTTAGTAAGAAGCCTGGGATTTCTGCAAATGAGCGGATTAAGGCCAAAAAAAGATCAATATTCCTAAGCTCAGAAGCAATGGCTACTTTGTCCAGAAACTCTGTGTGCTTGCATGCTGTGTGTGTGATGTGGGGGGGATGGGGTGCTGTGGGTGCCGTGTGTGGGTGTGCGTGGCATGGGTGCTCATGCAGGCACCCCGGGTTGTTGCTGTGGCTGTGGTGTAGGCTGGCGGCTGCAGCTCCGATGGAACCCCCCTAACCTGGGAACCTCCACATGCTGCAGGTGCACACCTGAAAAGAAAAAAATATACAGTATAGAGATAGTTGGTATAGTTGAGTAAAAACACGAGAAGAGTCAAAAACACTAGACACTGGCATCTCCACTGGGAGAGACGGGAGTTGCGAAGGCACAAACTGTATAATCCGGTTGAAAATCCTAGATCTTGAAACCTCTATAGGATAGCCAGGAGGAGATATCAAGAAGGCAGTTTGACAAATGCTTCTGTAGCTCAAGACAACATTCTGGGCTGGAGAAAGACCTGGCGCAATCAGCATTAACATGGAGCTAATGAGCCTGCCCAAGAAGCATGCATGTGGTAGTCAGGAAAAGAGATGACCTGGATTAGAATACCAGCATTTAGAGGATGCAAAAAGGAAAGGGATCTTCAAAACCAGAAAAATGGCCAGGGAGCTAGAAACAAAACCTGGAGATCCGGTAGTCATGGAGGCCAAGGGGACAGGATATTTTTCAAGACAGAAGTCCAACAAATCCAAGTGCAGTAGACAGTCAAGTACAATAAGCACTAGTATTCCTTAGGGTTTTCCAAGGGAAAAAAGAAAAAAGGCAGAGAGTTTGGTAGTAGACTGAGAAAGAGCCGTTTCATGGCGGAAGGCCAGGGCACATAGAGAATCCACGTTGCGTGGGTTTAGAAGTTCACAGAGTTAAAAAAAAAAAATAAAATAAAATGTGGACAAGTGTTTCAAGAGGTTTAACTGCAAAGGGGAGGAGAGTTGTCGGGGAGCAACAGAAGCGAAGAGTGTCCAGAGAAGGATGCTGTGTCTGTCTCGCTTTTTTAAGATGATGGAGAGTTGAAAGTGTTTCAACCCCGGTGGCAGGAGATGTGGAAGAGAAAATAAATTCTGGGTAATCAGAAGGAAATGGTCCTACACCAGAAGAAAGACATCTTTTAAATACAAGGGGAAGGAAGGAAGAATATGGGTAGACATCAAAGAAAGTTTTAGGGTTGGTTATCAGTTTGTTCAGGGTGGACTCATGTTTGGATAAATAATTCCTCGGTCTCATCGACCTCTGATAATCATTTTTTGTTCTCATCAGGGTCGAATGCTAATTGTCTGCATTTGTGGTGGTGAAAGAGATGATACTTTGCTCCTCAGGGCTCTATAAACTTCCGAGTTTATTCTGTATCTAATGTCTATAAACCTCTGAGGCCAGAGTTCCCATCATGGCTTGGGAACCTCTGTATGCCACACATGTGGCCCTGAAAACAGGAAAAAAAAAAAAATGCCATAAGACAAAAATACATCTGGTCTACCTCCCACATGTGCAAACACAATGATCTAGCCCAAGTGCTCTATATAAGCACTGATGTTGAGAGATACACCTTTTCCACACTCCAGACTTTCATCCAGCTTTTTGCTTTACCATCCCTTCATTCATTCATGCATTCAGTCAACCACCCAATGGCTGCACCCCATTCTGACTCAGTAGCGGTGATGGTGTTTGGGTTCACAGAGACGATTAAGACTGTTCACCAGGGAGACACACAGGAGGATTCAAGTGGATTCAAGGCGAGGCCAAAGGAAGAAGCAGTGACTGTATGCCAGGGGCCAGAAAAGGCTTATGGAGATTGTGACCGTCAAAGCAAATCTTGAAAGACGAGGCTGTGTTTCCCAGAGACGCTGAGGGAGAAGAGAACACGGGCCCCGAAGGGTGAGAACCCAAAGCATAAGAATTAGAAGCACGACATGGGAGCGCCCCGTGTGCTGTGCAGACAACGGAACCCCGGAGCCCTCAGCACTGCTGTCCCTCCACGCGGTGGGGGTGCTCAGCCGCCACGGGGAGACTCAGGAGTGCTGCTCATTTCTCGCGATAGCCACGTAGCCACAGTTCCCGGGAGTAAATGGAAAGAAGTGCTTCTATCTTGTTGCCAGGTAACTGAGCTCTTCATACTTTTGATGATCACATTGTATTTCTTAACTTCAGGGGAACAAACTATACAAAATAACTACAGATGACCCCGTCCCTGTCTAGTTCTTATTTGGAGCTCATCTTTCTCTGCATGTGGTCTTATTTTTTTTCCCTTTGGAGGGGGAAATAAATTTCGTCTTGCTGGAAACACTGTGTCTTCGTTATCTGCATATCTTCTCATTGTCTATGGTGGTATTAACATAGCATTTTAAAACGCCAGTATGTTTTAATAACAGTATATCTTTGACTCTTGCAAAAACATCACATTATTCAATGTATGCAAGTGCAAAAAGATATGACTCATATAATTTACGTGTCCTTGTAGTGTGCTATTAATGTGTGCACTTTATAAGGGTATAATTTTGGAAGCAATTTTCCATAAAATTGTTATAAGCGTTATCGTATAAATTTGAGATAATTTGGCACAATATTCATTTAACCAAATTACTACAGTAATAACATCTCTTCTTTTGTAAATACCAGTTCAGACTGACAGTACATGTTTTCGGTAAGACCTTGAGCCTTGTAGATTCACCCAGATACTGCTGCACGGTTTAGGATGAGGAACAGCTAACCAAATCCCCACAAGTAGACCAACTTTGTTCCCCTGGATTGAAACACACGACCAGACCTCAAACTGACACTTTTTCGTAATAACACTTGATTCTGAGAAGCCATCCAGGAAGGAGGATTCATCAAAATGAACTGTGGATCCTCACGAAGGTAATTTAGAATTGTGGGCTAGCTCGGTCTTGGGGTAGCACGTTTGTGGCTTTGAACAAGATCTGAAATGTCAGTCATCTTCGGTCTCTTCATTGATTCTGTGAAAATAATGGCACTAGACTGGACAGCAAAAGTTTCTCGGAGCCGTGAAATCAATTATTTCTGATCTACTTTTGCACTTAATTGTATGTTATCCTGTCTTGTCTATTTTCAGGTCTCTCCATCTCATCTTCACAAATATGGTGAAAAGGCATCCAAGCCTTTAAATTTCTTGAAGTATTCTATGAGCCAGGTTCTATGGCTGGATCAGCCATGTATTCAGTTTGTCAAGGGTTTAGACAGTTTCTGTGTTGATGGCTAGCATGGAGGGATCCTTGAGGCCTGGGCTCAGGACCTGTCTCCATCCCTCACTGGTTCCACGTCCTTTTTACTTCTCTTCTGTACAGGTGCTTTGGGAATGTTGCTGAACCTCTGAGCCTGTTTCTTTTTCTTGCCTGCATTAGCAGCATGATAAAGTTCTGGGGCCAGAAATCAAAACTAGGCCACCGCAGTGACCCTACAGCAGTGCCAACACTGGATCCTTAACCCGCGGAGCTACCAAGGAACTCCTGAATTTAAGTCTCTTGATCAGTGAAGTGGAAATGATGACACCCTCCTCCTAAGGGTGCAGGAAGGAGGGTCCATGAGCGGAGCCGGCAGGGCTTTGGCAGAGGGCCCGGCTCATAGGATACCTCAAGAGATGAAACTCATAACTAAGCAGGAAAAGTGCCGGGGAAGGACAGAGCTAAGGGACCTCCTCTCTCTCCTTGCAAACCCAGCCTAGGATGGAGGAGGGAGAAGCTTTCTCTGTGCGGCAAGTTATCCAGGTGAAGCTTCTCACCTTCTCCATCATGGTACACTAGGAGAACTCAATGTCTATTTCCTGAATTCAATCGAAACCAAACTCTGATTTTATTGCAAAACATAGAGTGAAAATAGAAAAGGGAGGTGAAAGTCCTCCTTATGCGTTGGATTCAGGGAAGGCAGAATTACGCCCTGGCTTTCTGAACAATCACAACGCCACAGCCAAGGCGAGACACCGTTGAGGAGGGGTCTTAGAACAAGCGGTGGGCAGGTGGGGAGGCTGGCAGAGCTTCCGCAGACCTCGAAGCTGGGCTGGGGACGGGATGAATGGCCTTGGTGGCTAGGAAGAAAGGCCTTAATGTGCTCATTCTCTTTGTGATTCTGAGTGTGAGCGTCCTGGTCCCCTGGAGCCACGGGCATGACAGATGGTGACGAATGGGCCAGCTGCTCTCCCCCGCCCAGGCTGAGCTGACACCTGGCCAGCATCTTTAAACAGTGAGCGAGGCTTGGGGACGGAGCACATTTTGCTAGGCTGCACCCATTCCCGAGTGAACCATGGCGTAGCGTGGCGAGGCAGGACCCCAGAATTCCACCCCCACAGCTAATTTCTCTGCGTGTGGAATCCTTTATGGACAGAGCAAGGATCCCTCCTTCAACCCAGCCTCTCACCGGGTATCCTGCACCTAGTGTCTGATGCCAGCTCTGCCAGGAGGAGCGAGTGATAACAGGACCCAGTCCTGCCTTCCGGGGGCTTCAGTCTGCCACCACCAGGAGGTTCTACCTCTTCTTCCTGAGCACCTTCTCCTGAACCCACACTTCCCTTCCTGTGCCCATGACCCATGCGGTCAGATGGGGACACTTATCTGAACTCTCCTGAAAAGAACAAAATAAAAACCAGGGGTCTCCCCAGGAAAGAAATCAGGGTCTCCAGAAAGACCAGTTGAGTCAGCCATCAATTAGTCACAAAGTGTCTGAGTTTTACCACCAGGCAACTGAGAAAAGGGTAAAACAGTATAAATGCTTAGGTCTACAGCACAGCCTGGCCTGCTGTGCGCCGAGACGAAGCTACTCAAAAGAATTTTTCCACTGGGATTTGAAACTGCTTCAAACACCCTGTTTGCACTCAACTTTGGGAAAACCTGGGGCAGCAGACAGTGGTTTCACCAACGAGAGCTTGAATCTGGTTCACAAACCAGGTACGTGGAATCACTGAGTCTCAACTCTGAATATTTCTTACTGTTGCATAAACTTGAGGTGAAAGAAACCCTTTCAACCTTTAGGGGTAAAGCTAGCAAACGTTCAATGAAAACCCACTTTTTAACCTGCTCTATAATGGACGTTATAGGCAAAGAGAGCATTTTAAGACAGGAACCCTGCTTTGAGGAAATTACAGTCTGTGAGACCAAGGCAAAAATGAAATATAATAACGACTCAGGCAAGGACGTATTTGGTTCTCCCTCATGTGTCGTTGACCGTGACCCCAGGCTAAGGGAAGACGGGCGAGGCTGGGATAAGCCTGGGGGGCTGGAGGCAGGCGGAGGCCTCCGTGATGTAGGGCGTGGGTGCTCCGACCCAGAAAGTTCTCTGTGGAGCTCCAGATGGGGCTCCACACTCAGAAGCAGAGGAGAAGTTATCGCTGACCCAAACCTGAGCGTGCGCCACAAAACCACAGGCCCTGCACGGAAGTTTCAGAGAGGAACCTTGTCCCACCTCAGCACAAGGAAGAGGTGTGCCCGGCTCCCGTGAGACCCGAAACAAAGCTTCTCCAAAAGTTTGCCAACCCCGCTTCATTCTTGCCGTCGGACATCTGGGGCGATGTGGCGGTCATGTCAGAGGAATTCTGAGCCGTCACACACAGACGTGACAATTATTACAGCTTGGAGAGCCGTGCTACAAAGTCGGGAAACCTGGCAGTGCATTTGTGTGTAGCTGAGGGCGGCCTAACAGCCAAACTCCCCACATGCTTTGGAAAGAATTTTTACCACCCTTGGTGCCAGCTGACTAGCCAGGGCTGCCTTGGGTGTCAGGAGTTCAGGCCACGTTTATGGCAATAAAATTTCAGAAGTTAAGATCCTCAGAGGTTGGCCAAATTCTTAAAGACTTAGCTATGCCTGTAGCTAAAGCAGACTGTGTCTTCAGACTGATGCCGAGAGCTTCAGTGCTGCATTTGAAAACCATGATTCAATTCCACAAACCCATATCAAGCATATAGTGTGTGCCAGGCACGCTGTAAGACATAGGGATATAGAGATAAACAAACTGTATTTCCTGCTCTTAATGAGAACTTAGTCTGACAAGATAAACATGAGACAAGAGACCTGACAACTATTGTAAAAGAATTATATTAAGCAGGCAAAACGTAACACATGCAGGACTCTTAGCACCGTCAGTGCAAGTTTGGGGCAAAACAAAACTACAAACCTATTAAGTTTTCATGGGCCCATGTGGCCACGATTTTTTCATAAAATCATAATATGTTTGCATAGAACATAGTTTTAATATAATATCAGTGATGTTAATTTTTATAGTCCCCATAGTAATTCCTTGTGTCTGGTGTCACAACACCCGTTGAAGAGTAAATAAATTCAAGTTCAGAAAAAAATGAAATGACCGCCCAGACCAAGTGCCCAAATAAAATAATAAGCTTAGGACCTTGGACCTCAAGGCTGGCGTTCTTCTTATTACCGTCCACGGGCTCCATGGACAGTCCTCAGTTTCTAATCCAGTCACACGAGTAATTACATTAAATATAAGTTGTCTAGACTTGCTAATTAAATATGAAAAGATTGGATTTTAATTTTTTAAAAGACCCAACTATTGGCTTTTAATATTGGGTTAAAAAAAAAAAAGGTAGATAATCTGCAAGATCATAACATCCAACTAAGATCTCAGTACAACCAACTAAAGTCACTGCTGCTGGTCAAAATCTGGTCCTCAGGGATGCTTGCTCAGGGTACAGGCCACTTAGCCCTTTGGCTGCAGCCTCAGTCCCATCCAAGGACAGATTAGGCCAGACACACGGACCAGCATGAGCCGGTGTCCCTGGCCGGTCTCCTGGCAGCCCAAGCACAGCCAAAGGAGGGGACAGCTTGCAGAGAGCAGCGCTGCTCTAAGGATGACAGAGCTGGCCGAGCTCTGCAAGGCATCGGCCTGGAGCACTGGAGAGGTGGAGACAGGTGTGCGGGGCGGGGACAGGTCACTGCTCCATAACTCCCTGCAATGTTCCAGGAAAAATCCAGACCATTCTCCAGAGCAGGTTTCCCTGACACCGCAGGGAAGGGGGCAGGAATGCCAGCAGCAGCGGGGAGGAGCCGAGCGCCATCAGGCCGGGAAGGCAGGAGGCCCAGGCACTGGGTGAGCCTTCCTAAGTTAGTCCCTGAGCTGGACCTTCTCAAAGGGATCCAGCTCCCAGATTTATGACATAGAAGATAACTTTTGATGTTACTGAGTTGAGTGTAGTGAATTTAGTGGGAAGGCGCATGGCCTCTGGAGGCTGACACAGAATTGGGTCCCTCTGGTGGCCCAAGCCCTGTTTGTCCCCCCTGTCACCACTGAGCTCAGGGCTGGCACCTGCCAGTGCTCAGGGCTTAGGGAACCTGGGACATGAGTGGAGCAGCCTGCGACTCAGCCCGTGCCCCCTGCCTCATCATGGTTTTCCCTCCAGGGGTCCCCTCTTTGGCCCAGAGGGTCTTCCTGTGGCCCCTCCTTCGTCCCAAGTCTCAGCCCTGTCCTCCCCTGTCCTCCCGCCTGCCCCCGTCTTGCTCCATGACTCCGGCTCTGCTCTGTCTTCTCCCAGGTCCTTGGAGAGGGGAGGCCCCCCCCGATGCCCTTGCTGTCTGTGAAAGCCAGCTCATCACTTCTCCGCACATGTGACACAGCAGAGCAGAAGTCACAGTGAATTTACATGTCTAGCCTAATGTCAAGGAAAACTGACTTTCAGGTGAACCCAAGGTGGGTGAGTGTTTATTAACTGTTTAACTATGGGTCAGTTTCTTTACTTACTGAGGATCAGTTTGATCTTTGGTAAACTGAGCATAAAAACATCTGTGTACACAATCAGTTCCGTCTAATAGAACTTTCTGTGATGAGGGCAGTGGTTCATCTCTGTGGGATCCAAAATGGCAGCCACAAGTCACCTGTGGCCATTGAGTGACCGAAATGCAGCTCGGATGACTGAGGAACGGCTGTCTAATGTACTTAGTTTCAGTTTAAATAGCTGCACGTGGCTAGAGGCATCTAAGTGATGCGATAACACCTATGAAGCGTCACGCAGGTAAGAGATGCACGAGAACTGCTTCTTCCCTCCCACCAACTCCACCTGCATGAGCGTGACCAGGCACCCTTCCTAAATCTGCTGCTCTCTCCAACCTTCTGTTTACCTGATTGCACTGAGGCAATTCGGGCTGTAAAAAATAAGACTCAGTAAAGTTGTAGAAGAGAGTCTGTGCATCTCCTGGATGACACACATGTATTCATTGGACTGCAACCCACTCCACGTGCTTGTGGACTGTCTACTAGGTGGGGACTGAGGAGCCCCTGAGGGGTGCCTGAATTTCTGAAGGACAATGAACCCTAAACTGTAACTCCTCAGTGAGATATATATATATATATATATATATATATATATATATATATATATATATATATATATTATGTGTATTTTAGGGCTGCACCCGCAGTACATGCAAGTTCCCAGGCTAAGGGTTGATTTAGAGATACAGCTGCCAGCCTACACCACAGCCACAGCAATGCAAGATCCGAGCCATGTCTGCAACCTACACTACAGCTCACAGTAACGCCGGATCCTTAATCCGCTGAGCGAGGCCAGGAGTCGAACCTGCATCCTCATGGGTGCTAGTCAGATTCATTTCCACTGAGCCATGATGGGAACTCCCATTATATTTCTTCAAAGTGTATCAACCCTCCCTGAGGTAGGCTCCAGAGTTAGTTCCAAGTTCAGATCTTTCCTCTTTCTTTGCGGATGTAAGTTAGAAGCAAAAAAGGTAAGAATGATAGACTCCATTTACCAGCCATAAATGAAAGGTGAGAAGCCAATTTTTTATACTTGTTATAGCAAAACACAAACACACACACACAGACATGGGCCAGCAGACCTCTGCAATTCAACAATGTAAATGATCACCAACTGAGAATGGAGACCCATGTCAGGGGTGAAGTTTCCTATGACCAATACTTGGAGCTGATTGAAAAATCCGGAGAATATCAAATGATGGTGGAAATGAAGGCTGGATGAGGCATGAATAATGAAGACCACTCCAGGACCAGGGGGAAAGGAGATTCCTTAGAATGAGATTAATCTGTAAACCTAAGGGAACAGAGTTGTCAGCGGCTCACATTTATGTCCAGCTGTGCCATGGGAAGTGTTTGTCTGGCATCTGTCATCAAACGGCCAAGTCCATTTTTCTGACTACTTCGAGGTGAATTTCCAACCCACCTAGGAAACCTAGAATTCCGAGGCTTAGCAGGAATCTTGACCCTGGCGGACAACTGGGGCCAAGTTAAAAATTGGGGAGCATCTGTGCACAAGCAGAGGAGGTGGGTGTTGGGCGACACACACTCCCCGGAGCCGGGGAGGGGGCCTTTGTCTCCACCTGTCTTTGGAACCCACAAGAACTTTCCGACCCCAAGGAGTGCAAGTTTTCGGAGCCTCAGAACAGCCACGAGCCTATTAGGTGCGGGCCTAACAGCCTGACAGGCGGCAGCCCAAGCAGTTATTAAAGAAATAAAAAAGGAAGGAGGAAAGCCGTACGGGAAGAAAGCAGGAGAATTTTAAGTAAGTAATGCTGTGTCATTTTCAAATCTAAAGATGATGCTCATCCACAGAAGAGTGTGACCGGACGTCTGGGCTTGTTACTATTAGCGCTTACTTAAGTAAGACGATTACGCTCTTAAGAGCCACATATCCAGCTACTTTAGCTTCTTCCAATAAGCTAGGAAGTAAATTAAAAAAAAAAAAAGACCTCAGGTATGATGAAATTCCACACGCCAAGCCTGAGGGGTGCATAAGCAGAAGGGAGCACCCCCCCCTCCGGAACACAGCCTGTTTGTTGTTATCGGTTAACACAAAATGCATTCAAGGTCCCCAAACAGCCTTCCGCTCTCTTATAGGTGAGTTCACTTCAGTAAATTTTTACCGAAAATGGCAGTAAATATCAGTAAAATTAGGTGGCTAACAGCGATTAAATAACTTCTAATCAAAATCCCAACTGAAATATCCTATGTGTTAGCAAAATAATCCTGGAATTTATTTTGAAGAATAAAGATAACTTTAAGCATTTTCTAATATAAAAGATTTTTTTTTTCCCCTTAGAGGGGCAACCGGTCCGTAAGGAGTAGGGTTACTGCGAGGATTAAATAATCAGATGGATGTAAATCACGGAGAAAAACAAGAAAGAAAAGGAATCCGAACTGGAGAACAGGAAGTAAAACCGCCACTGTCTGCAGATGACATGACACCGTACATATAAAATCCTAAAGACAATCCCGGAAAACTGCTAGAGCTCATCGATGAACTCCGTAAAGTTACAGGATACAAAACTAATACACGGGAATGTCTTGCATTTCTAACAAGGAAAGAGAAAATTTGACGGAAGGCTGTTACTTAACGAAATAGCGAAACCCATTTTAAAACTAAATAAAAGAAAACGTGATTAGTAGTCCAAAAAGAGTGGAGAGAGAAAAGGGAGAGAGAAAACAGTGACGGAAAAGAGAAACATCACAAACCAGAAAGAAAAGGTGGACTCTTCGGTGTGACCAGTGTTTACAAAACTGACTGTTAACGACTAAAGTCAAGTGAGAAGCTCCACCTTCTGCCGTCCACCCAAATTAAGTCTGTATTTATGAGAGAGTCACTTTTGAAAAGAAAGCACAAAAGGGAAAATATGCGTGAAACTTTGATCATCATAGAAGATGACTTCCTATCACCTAAAGCCCACCGGGAAAATAAGTCATGTTTACTTACATTTGAAAAGCATCATTTCCAGGGCCTGCTGATCTTCCAGCACAAATTCTGAAAAACCAGCGTCCCTGTAAGTGGCTGCAAAGCGGAAGGACAGAGAGTAGGACCACAGGGGAGTTACCTCAGGGAAACTAACGTGCCTTGTTTTTTTTTTAAACTATAGTTGATTGACATGTTTGCGCCAATTCCTGCCATACAGCGTAGGGGCCCCGTCACACATATACATAAATTCTTTTTCTCACACTGTCTCCATCACGGTCTGTCCCAATACATTGGACACAGTCCCCTGTGCCTCTACAGCAGGACCCCGTGGCTTATCCATTCTAAATGGAATAGTTTACATCTACTGCTTTCTTTACAAACCCCCAGTCCATCCCACTTGCCCCCTACCCCTTGGCTTTTTAGTTTTTACCTAATAACTTAAAAATTAAGCACTGGCATTTTTAAAGTACTTGAAAGACCTCAATGTAATAATGGCTCAGAAAAATTGGAAAAAACAAACATAGTCATTTGAGACCGTGTCCATTTTAGGGAGAATTCAGTTTGAATCAAAATTTCAGTAAAACAGCTGATTATTGGCCTAGAAATAGTTATTGGATGGGATGGCTATTTCTTAATTTCAAAACCTCATGTGAACTCCGGTGTCTGCCCAAATCCCTAGGTATTAACTTACCAGAATCATTTATCACTACGTCCACTTGTCAGAATGGAGACTGGTGAAAAGCTGGTCACGTCAGCACTTTTTTTTTTTAAAGTTTCTCCCTTCCCTGTGTTAGCACTTTCTTCTTTGTCTTTGAAAAAATTGTTATTAATAACAAAAAAAATTAATCCTTGGAATAACGTCACCTCAAACCCACAAAAATCTTTGATCCCGAATCTCTAGCCCCTAAAACTCAACCCAAGTCTTTTCCATGATGGAATCCTAGCCACAAGCACTGCTTCCTCCCCCTGAACCCAACTGCGTGGTTTTCTTCTTCTTGGCTTTGTCTCAGACTCTCCTGTGAATTGGTTTTCTCTGCAGCTCAGTCCTAAGAGGAGGTAAGCCACTCCTTTTCCAAATTAAGATCTAGGAAAGCAAAGGTTGAGAGTAAATAAAACGACTCTAAAATCAGTCTAGAGGAGAACGCTGCCTGCTCTAGCCCTGGCCCAGCAGTAAACACACACTCGGAACGTTTCTCCTTTGTAGATTCTGCACAAGTTTCATGAGCCAGTATCTCACAAACATCTGCCTTCATTATAATTATATTTCTATTTCAGCTGCACCGAGCTATTTACAGATGAGCCTGTTCATAAAGAGCTTTATAATTAAGCAAACAGAAATATCTTTTTATAGGATGCAGATCTAGGGGCGATAATCACACACAAAATACACAGCAACAGTTGCAAATAGAGTGTTTAACGCTAGTTATATAGTTAGTGCTGTGCTCAATAAAGCTTGACATGTCTTTGTTCCTAAATACGAGAAAATATGGTCTTTGCAGCACAGCAGTGTAAACTGTCTTATTTTTTTTTAAGCAAAGGCCATATTTTTCAGGGTGGTTTCTTAAAATGTGTATTTGTGTGGTGTGTGTGTGTGTGTGTGTGTGTGTGTGTTTTCTATAACAACAGGGTTAGAAAACACACGCATGTATTCTCCGGCTTAGTAGGGTTTGAAAGTTACCTGGCACTTGGAGAAAGAGAACTGTTTCTAAATATAAGCAACAATGTGTGGTCACACAGTGTGACAGATTCAATTAGCAGAGAGCAGATATTATGTGATAGATGGTATGAAAGTGGCTGCCGGAAAAAAAGAAACATGAAATACTCATCACAGGATAAAAGACTTTCTCAAGTTCCAGGAGAAGTCTATCCAAGTGCTTCGGTATTTCCTAAGGAGGGTTAATCTTTGCTTCTGAACATTCCAGCAAATCTCAGTCTCCAACCTATGCACTGAAGCTGGTATTTGCTGAAAAATGCTTGCATCCTCATTTTGTAGGCTTTCTTGACCATCTAGAAGTCATGCAATCCCAGAGACTCTGGGCAAAACATATAACCATTGCTTTCTAGGATTCACTAGACTAGAAAGGGTCACCGATAGAGTCAACACTGTGATCTGAAGGTGTTTGCCCAGGTCGTATACACTTTCTGAGAGTGTGCGATGGTGCCATGCTTTAGAAAAAGATTTGACAAACACACAAAGAGTCTTAAGATGGTAATATGCTTCGACCTGTAATTCTAACTGAATGAATAATACATATGAAGAAAAATAAGTCCAAAAAACATTAATAGAATCGATTTTTATTGAGCAAGATATTTATCATCTCTTTTATTATTGTTATAAGAAAAAAATGGAATGCTCTTGAGTGTCCAGCTGTAGGTGAACGGAGAAATAAGTTATGGTATATTCGCTCAATGGAATACCTTGCAATCATAAGACGCTGGAATTCTAAACACTTGTAATGATTTGGAGGAACGTTTACTATATAATGTTAAAGGACAAAAATAGGATGCATTACAGAATATAATTTCAACTACGTACAAATGAAAGTACCAAAAACTGGCAGGAAGTACATATGATAACAGTGGTGAAATGAGGGGAATGGGTTATAGATGAATTTCATCCCATCCCTGGTTTTTAATTTTATTGGGGTATATTTGTTACAATGTTGTGTGAGCTTCAGGTTTACAGCAAAGTGAATCAGTTATACGTATACCCATTATTGTTTCCTCTACAGCTTATTGCAGAATGTTGAGTAGACCGCCCTTGCTCTCCAGTAGGTCCCTGTCAGTTATTTATTCTACATATGGTGAAGTGTACCTGTCAATCCCATCCACATAATTTATCCCTCCCCTCCATGGTGTCTCCTTTGGTAACCGTAAAGTTGATTTTGAAATCTGTGCGTTTGTTTCTATGTTATAAATCAGTGATTTCCTATCATTTTTTATTAGATTCCACATATAAGTGATATCATGTGGTATTTGTCTTTTTCTGACTTCGCTTAATATGATAAGCTCTAGGTCTACCCATGTGGTTACAAAAGGCATTATTTCATTCTTTTTTATGACTGAGTAGTATTCCATTGTATCTATGTGCCATAACTTCTTTATCCATTCCTCTGTCGATGGACATTTAAATTGCTTCCATGCCTTGGCTATTGTAAATAGTGCTGTGATGAATAGTGGGGTGCATGCATCTTTTTGAATTATGGTTTGCTCTAGATATATGCCTAGGAGTGGTATTGCTGGGTCATATGGTAGTTCAAGATTTAGTTATTTTTTTTATATTCCATACTTTTTAATGAGGTGTATTTTCTAAATTTTATATAATACGTAGCTACTAATTTCTGGTTCAGTGAAGCCTATTTTAAAAAAATGGCTGATCTCCATATGCACAATTATAATAAAACTGAGTTGTTGAGCTGTTTTAGAAGGCTTGCCATGTCTTTTCATACAACCGACTGGAGCAATCAAACATTTTCCACTTATGAAATGCAGCTGTGTCTCAGGTGCACCTTTTCCCCAAAGGGTTTACAGCATGTGCCCCAAAGAGCAATATTTGTTCTTTAAGAGAAGAAAACTGAGACTTTTGCAAGAAAAAGCCAAGAACTAGAGGCATACCAGTTGTGACGTTTCAGCGTACTTAACTGCTTGTTTGTGTGACCGTCTCGCCTCTTCTGTGTATATGTGTGTCTGTGTGTCATTTTCCTCCAAGCCTCTGTGTTTCCTTAGTTAACCAACATCTAAGCTTTATGCAAAGAGCTTTCTCTCTTCACAAGTCATAACGAAGGAGGAAGAACTGACATCAGTTTGAGTTTGAGCAATATGCCAGGTGGCTTACAGTTTTGTGAAATGTTTTCATCTTCTCATTATCAATGAGAAGTGCCTACCTTTTACCCCTTTTAAAGGTGAGCAAAGGCCCCAAGACTTTTCCCCAAGCCATCCTGTCAGTAGGGATAAAGTGGAAATTCAGATTTCTACTCTGTCTGGCTCTAAATCTCTGCTGACTGCCTGAGTCCAGCCTTTGGCCGCAGTGTTCCCTCTCTGTTATTAGACTCCGAGGGCCTGTTAGCACTGGACTTTGGCTGAACCCCAAAAGGTAGAGCGATCCCTAGGTGTGTGCACAACCCAAGGTATTTGTCACCCGTACGTTTGCCTAATCGACGAGATAGCTTACAAGATTAGACATGATACTAAGCAGGGAAAAATAAAAGAATTCCAAAACACTTCAAAGGGGCAGATGAACTGACGTTACGTGACTTCAGAGTGACCCAGCCATTGACTCCGGGCGCTGTGGATGGGTGGAACCGAGGGCAGCAGGCTGGGTCGGCTGCAGAGCCGCTCTTGGGGGAGACTCTGGGTTTGCAGGGATTCTCACATGGTTTTATGATTCACGAGTGCTGGTCTGTGAAATGAACGTTGGTCTGTTCTCCCTAAGCTTTCTAGACATGGTGTGAGGAGCTGCTTCCTTTCAGTCCCATCAAACTTGTGTTTGTTTGAAGATGTGTTTTTGGAGCTCGTTACCGCTGAGCCACAACGGGAACTCACCATCTTCAGAATTTCTAAGCACTTCGTAACACTTCTCCTGTAATACGCAGGCCTAGTAGTTCCTTCTACAGATAGATCTCTCTGCATCGTTCTCTGCTGCTCGAGGGCACCATTGTATGGTCATCCTTTATTTTTTTTCCCCCTAGCATCCAGTGCCCAGCCCAGAACAAAACAGTTGCTCAAGAAAATGCATGTCGTTTGAATGTTTTCCTCCTTTTCTTTTCTCCTTCCTTCTTTTGTCTAAGCTCCCATGCCCACCAAAATAAATAAATAAATAAATAAATTTTAAAGTTATTTCTATTTGTAACCGCATGAAAACATCTCTCACGATACCCGGTCTCATCGGCTGCCGCTTCCGTTCCCCAGCCCACAGGACGCTCTCCGAACCTCGCTCCCCCACGTCTTCTGTTTTCCCGAACCTCTCATTGTCCAGAGCCCTTGAGAGTTCAGTTCCGCTTCTCCCGGGCTGCTTTTCTGGAGAGAGGCTTTACCGTCCTGCTTTCCTTCTCTACTCCTTCGGCAGGAGAAACAGTGGAGCCTGATAATCCCTTGATACCATCGGGGTCGCAGTTGAGGTGGGGACGTGGGAAGCATGGAATCCCAGCAAGTCAGTATATACCATCGATATAGATCCCTTGGCTGTTGTCGTTTGTAGCATTATCGTGCATTCAGATCATGCCTGGGGATGGACCACACTCAGAAATATAAACTAGTTGACATTTCTAACTTCGATGTCTTTAAGTATTACTCCTTCCATCACTCTTTTCCTGGCCTGAGACAAGTCACATAATGTGAAGTGTCATGTTCTGTCTCATGTCACTCACCATCACGATCACTAGATCATTTGATGAATTTCATAAGATAGCACAGTCAGGTCAATGAGCAGTGCTTGTACTCAAGGTCCAGCGTACAACCCAGAACTGACATCCTGCTGACACGTGCTCAAATATCATGAAGCAAAGATGCTTCATCTTGGACGAGAAGGGTGAGGGTCCTCAGAACTTCAGTGCGTGCTCTCTTGACTCTTACGTGGCCATGGACACATTTCAGGGTGGGGAAAAAAAATCAGACATCATCTATTACCTATTTTTAAAAAGCTTCATGTTAAGGGTAAAAAGAGGAGGTAGGATGATGCAAAAAGGGGATAACCGTGTGTGAGTGATGCTATGATGACGCACATGATCGCGGTCTCAGAGCTGATGACTCAGGAGATCCGGTCTACACTGCACGGCGATGGCGTGTGTTAGGATCCAGGGTGGGAAAGAGAAACCGCTCCAGGTACGTGGAACCTAAAAGTACCTAGTACAAGGGGTTGGGTGCTTATCACTGAGTAGACCAGAGGGATGAAGTGGAGGAGCTGTCTTCCAAATCCCCTTCAGCTGCTTCTGGGGACGGGGAGACAAGTCTCGGCCAAAACCCTAGCTGCCGAGAAGTACAGGCTCTAGCTTTCGGACTTCTCCAGGCAGCAGAGGTGAATGTGTGTGAGGCAGAAACAAATGGCTGAAACGTGCAGAGCCAGGTTTCGGCTCAGACCACTGGTCTGTTCCCGTGTGTGAACCTCGGTTTTTACACCAGCCGGGTACAGACGGTGCCGCTGGCCTTGTTCCCCTGTTGTGAGTACTGAGTATAACGCACAGAGAGGAAGAGCCCAGCGCCTGGAACGTAGTGGGTGCTGGATAAATCAAAGTTTCTATTGCTCTCGCCCAGGAGTGAAATCATGGGGATGCTGGCAGTCAAATGCTTGACAATTCACCTCTCTCTCAATACTTTATTATCTAGCCACGAATCCATGATGTGATTTTTTTTTATATGAGTCCTATGTCCAAGAACAATATCTGATTTAGTTTTTGTTTTTTTTCCCCTCATCAGGCATATATGTATATTTAAAATAGCACATGTAATTTAAAAATACAAGAGCTTTAAAATACTATAGGAAGTGTTATTTTGCTACTTACGGTGTACAACTCATGGTGAGTCACCGAGCCTCAGTAAAAGAGGACAGACTTTAATGTCACTGGCACTTTCATGGGACCACAGTCTCACCATACCATCCGCTCCGCCAAGAGTCCCCAGCCAGCGACAATCAGGGTCCCCGGGAAAGCGGTAGCAGGTAAGCCGGCAGACCTATAGCGCAGGGCAATTCACTAGCTGAGAGCACCTGTTTCTTTTTGAAGAGGCAAGCCTCAGGGCAGGCATTGCTCATACACTCAAGCTTGAGAAAAGCCATGAGACGCCTCTCTGTTGTGGGAAATAAACGCAAGGCTTTCAGAGCTCTCCACACTCTCCCAGAACTGCATTCAGAGGCAGAATGTGCAGTGTCTCAGCTCCTGGGGAGATTGTGAATTCTGCTAGGGAGCTCAGGAGTAGACACGAAAGTCAGCTGCCACTCTCTTCTCATCTATGGGTGGTTGGCCCTAAAAAACCCCCCAGGCTGGGTAGGTTTACCCGAGAAGACTCTGTCTAGGACCACTCTGCCGAAGCCCCAGATGCCGACACCCCACCCAACATCTCCGAGTGGACAAGGGTCTGCCAACCCCAGCGGCCGGTGGTGCTCTCCATCAGCTGACCAACAGCCGTTTCAAACAACATAGGCACCTGGACCCCAGGTCCAACCCATGTCAGCAATAAAAACCCAAAGCTTGTCTCTGCTCCACCACCCTTGTTTCACTCTTTTTTTTTTTTTGTCTGCACCTGCGGCATATGGAGGTTCCCAGGCTAGGGGTCTAATCGGAGCTGCAGCTGCCGGCCTACACCACAGCCACAGCGACGTGGGATCCGAGCCACGTCTGCAAGCTTCACCACAGCTCACGGCAACGCCGGATCCTTAACCCATTGAGCAATGCCAGGGATCGAACCTGCAACCTCACGATTCCTAGTCGGATTCGTTAATCACTGAGCCACAGTGGGAACTCCCTGGCTATATTTTTTAATAAGACCTTGTGGGTTGGCTGATCCTGCAGGTCCAGCCTCTTTTTTACTACAGCCAGTAGAAAATTCGAATCCTAAGGTATGAAATTATTCTCCAGGCTAAAATTACATCTAATGCAAGGACGTGTTCTACTTTCAAAACAGAGCTAAACATCTACCGTGAATACCGTCCTTCTCCTATGACTTCACTCTGGGAACAGCTCACCACCATCATTGCCCTAAATAAAACGTACAGATCTGATCATCGCCTGTGTTTCCTCCTTCCTCTCTCCCAGCTCCTGCTACCCCAAGTTGGCCCCCAAGTCTTGCCAGTTCTAATTCCTTCACTCCTCTCAAATTACTTACACCCCCCGCCCTCCAGCACTGCTTCAGAGTGGCTTCTCACTGCTTCCAAGACTTGCTTAAGCTACTGCTTATGGCCCATGAAATCTTCATCACGGGCTCCAAGGGCCACTTCTTAATGCAGCCTCTGCCACATCCCAACTCTACCCTTTGGTTGAGTCACATTGGCCAACTTAGAATTTCTCTAAAGACCATATATCTCCTGCATCCGAGCTTGGGGCAGGCGGCCCCCATAGCCCAGAGCAGCCTACCATCTCCTCACTCTTTTATTGAAGCTATTTCTCTCGTCCTTCAAGTTGTCCTTTTATCTGAAGGACTTCCTTCTGTAAGCCTCCCTAGAACAGGTTAGGAACCTGGGACAAATAAGTCCTTAGTAACGTGCAAGTGCTTATTTCTTGAGCAGTCATTGTGGATCTTCCCCAGGAAACTAGACTCAACTCCTTTTGGAGCAGAAACTGTATCTCTTTGATCTGTGAATCCTCAGAGTTTAACTCAGTGCCCGGCTCAATAAATGTTTGCTAAATGCATTAATGGAGAAGGAATAAGTCCAACACCTGGAGAGATAAATACATAACTGGGAAAAGAACAAGTTAAAATGAGTAGCGATATAGCATAACCTTTCTGATCAGGTTGGGAACATGTAAAAACTGTAATCGTGTGCTTCTTTTCACTGCATTTCCTCCTAGAAGCTTCATCGACTTCCTTGGTTTTCTTTCTTCTATCCACACACGCCTCTAATATCTTCATTTCCAGATCAGGGAGTAACCATCTAAATTTCAAACTCAAACATATGACTTCTTCTTACTTGCCTGTCTTCACCTGAGATGTCCCACCAACAACTAAAATTCAGAATGTTTTTTTTCCAGCTCATGAGCTTTCTGCTATAATTCGATGATTTGTGATTTGTGTTCCTTCTGTAAAAGAAGCATTCCCATCTTGATCACCCAGATCAGAAACCCAAGCGTAATCCTCACACTCTCTAACTTTCAAAGGTCACACCTAAGCAAGCCTGTGGTGCTTCTGCCCTACAGCTGTCTCCAAATACGCCCCGTTTCCTCCAAACCCACTGGCATCGCTGTGGCCCAGAAGACAGTCTTCCCTCTCAAGTTCTGCTGACAGCCCCAGTGTCTCCTTGCCAGCGTTTGTCCTTCTCAAACCTCCTCTCTCCTTGGCCGCCAGGGTGCTCTGTTATGATCATGTTACCCCAATGATTACAAGCCTTCAGTTTTTCTCTCGTCCTCTGGGGATAAAGTTCAAATTTTTAAAAAGTTTACAGTGCCCTTCCTGGCCCCTCCCCTGCTTCGCCTTCAACCCAGTACCTACTTCCTACCCGCTCTTGTTTCCAGGCTTGTTAAAATACTTTCAGCCCTCCAAAAATATAACACCCTCTGGGGCTCCAAGCTTCCTGGCATATGGCTGTGTTGTTGTGAAACCCGCACTCTCCATCTTCCTACGCAGCCGACCTACGCCAGCTCAGCTGATGTGTCATCTCCTGGGAGAAGCCTCCCCCTTCTCCTCTGGGTCAGCCCCCCACCGCCCACGTACCTCTGAAGATCCGGTGCTACCTGTAAGTAGCACCCGCCGTCCAAGTGTGATTCCCTGCTATCGCAGCTTGTCTTCCTACCCCCTGGAGGCCTTTAGAAGAGTGATAGGAAGAGGCGTTCCCGTTGTGGCTTCGCAGTAAAGAACGCAACTAGTATGCGTGAGGATGTGGGTTCAATCCGCGGCCGCACTCATTAGGTTAAGGATCCAGCATTGCCATGAGCTGCAGTGTAGGTCACCGATGCAATTCGTATCCTGCATTGCTGTGGCTGTGGCAGAGGCTGGCAGCTGCAGCTCCGATTCAACCCTTGGTCTGAGAATATCCAGGTGCCACAAGCGGGGCCCTAAAAAGCAAAAAAAAAAAAAGAAGAAGAAGGTGAAGGGTTACTAATTGAGCACTAACAACCTCATAGTATCTGTCAGAACCCTTTTCTTTGATACAGGTAATTGATCGTTTCTGTCTCCTACTACTTGCTCCGCAATGAACACTCAAGCTCAAGGCAAGTCTCCCACCTCAAGCTCCATCCTCTTGCTTTCTGCTGCTTCTGAGCGGCTCCCGCAGAAAGATGATAGAGATGCACGGGAGCCCCAGGAGAGGAGAGACTGTATTCTAGCATCCGGGAGTCTAAGTAAAAAAAAAGAAAGTATGTGGGATTCTGAATGGATGTCAGACATTCGATTAACCAACAGGCTCTCGCCAATGATCTGCTCCATTTCAGAACCAGGACTAGCATCTTAGGAGAATGCAAAGATGTATTTCCCGACCTTTAGAAGCATGGGATCTAGTTGGGATGACACAGAAACCTATTTAAAAAAAAAATTGCTATGGCAGCAAACATTCTTCCAGAGATCTGTGATAATAGCTTGATTGACGATTGAAACTCAAGAAAAAGCAAAAGACTAATGGTCCAAGCCTTGATGGTTAGCACATGAGAGGAGTCAGAGATCAGTTTACACTGAAGTACAGTTTGGAAACAGCAGGGCCAGGCAGGGTTCTGACATTATATGTTGGGATCTGTACAGAGAGGTGTTTGCTGAATAATGTCTATGCGTGCATTATAATTCACCTGAATTACTAGTGTTGTTTCATTTAACCCACTAGAATAAAGGTAAAGGTTTTTTTATCCTAAAATTTTCCTGTTTGCACAGATAAGGAAAAGGAAGCGTGGAGAAGTTACGTAAATTTCACAAGCGCCTGCAGAAGGAGAGGGATGAGGCGCTTAAACTCAGCTTGTTTTACCCCGAACCTGACCCTTCCTCTAGCCTGGAGGGGCAAGTCCGGCCGTGTAGATAAGCGTCAGAGGGATCATGGGAGCTAGCGTTGAGCAGTCACTTGGGTGACCTAACCCCAAGAACCCCAAGAACTCTTACTTCCATTTTACTCTGCCGAAATTTCATTTCTACTTTTACGACTTGAAAGAAAAAAAAAGATCTGAGTCTTCTCAAAAGTGACACTTAAACCATTTATCATCTCGCCAGCCCACCATCACTAAGTCCAAGAGGCAGAAAACTTCTTGAGTTATCTCTATTTGGGATATTTCGGGGTTTACCGTGTGAACTGGTCCCCAGGTCATACACTTAAAGCATCAAGCAGCTGTATTACACTTGACCGTCTCTCTTGCTATTAAAAGGAAGCAGTGAGAACGACTCGGTGATGCAAAAAATCAGACCCAGATGAAAGGGAAAAGGTCTCCACAGTAGTTTTGTTTTGCTGAAGGTGTTCCTCAGCCTTGGGGAAGCTGACCGTGTCTTGCCTAACAGATAAGGGATTTGCTGAGCATTCTAAATTGGGTGCTCGTGGAAACTGTCTGGAGATTTGCTTCGACTATGAAAATGCTCTTGCCTTCCTTCCAAGAGCGAATACTATGTTTTTTCCATTTAAAATGTGTAATTCTGCTCTTCTTAGCATAAATCATGCCAATAAATTTTCACACATTGCTGCTAGGTGTATAAATAGATTCCACTCTGTTGAAAAACAATTTGGACATATGTACCAAGACCCTTAAAAATGCCCCCTTTGTACAATACTAGCACTTCTTTGACTTCATCCTAAGTAGATTAACCAAGAGAGACAGAGAAAATCTTGATATCAAAGATAGTCATCATGATGTTATTTATAAAAAGCATCACAAACGATCAACAAAAGCTGACAACTCCAGAGTAGTTTTTATTTTGATGTTTCTGTAATGACACAAAGCCGGAACTCATAAGCTAAGTGAAAAAAAGGATACCAAATTGTAGGTAAGGAATGATGACAACTGTGAAAAGAAGTATGTACTGAGGAAGATTTAATTAAACTAAATCAAAATGCAGCAGTGTTTGGGTGGTATAATCAATTTTTTCTACATTTCCATGTTTAATAAATTTTCAGTTCTGGCCATGCTTGTTTTTATAATCAGGAAAAAAAACTTTATTTTTTAAAGAGCTTTATCTTCTTGGTGTTATCATCAAAAGAGAATGGTAGACATTGAGAGATACCCTGTTTTATAAATAAGGAGCAAGGCAAGTTATTTGAGATATATTTCAAAAGAGACTTTGACAAGAGCTCCCTTCATGGCTCAGTGGTTAATGCACCCGACTAGGATGCTTGAGGATGCATATTTGATCCCTGACCTCACTCAGTGGGTTAAGGATCCAGTGTTGCCATGAGCTGTGGTGCAGGTCACAGAGGTGGCTCAGATCCCATGTTGCTGTGGCTGTGGGGAAGGCTCCAGTTCGACCCTTAGCCTGGGAACATGAAGAAGTGGCCAGGTATTGGAAAGTTCTCAAACAACCTCCAGATACCCTTGAAGTTTCCAGAAGAGGAAAGAATCTAGACACCAAGACTTCCCTACTGAAATCCTGAGGAACAGTTTTAACAGAACGCTGAAGAAAAGAGAGAGCCTGTGAAGGTGAATAAAGTTGCGCAGAACAGAGGGCTATCTAACCAACAGATAACTAGGATCTTGTAAGGAGAGGGAAGGTGTGATATCCATGATTGGCTTTAAAAACAGTTATCTTTAGGAGTTCCCGTTGCGGCTCAGTGGAAACGAATCTGACTAGTATCCATGAGGATGCGAGTTCGATCCCTAGACTTGCTCAGTGGGTTAAGGATCTGGCATTGCTGTGAGCTGTGGTGTAGCTCTCAGATGCAGCTTGGATCCGGTGTTGCCGTGGCTGTAGCGTTAGGCCAGCAGGTTCAGGTCCGATTCTACCTGTAGCCTGGGAACTTCCATATGCCGCAGGTGCAGGCAAAAAAAAAAAAAAAAAAAAAGGTGATCTTTATACCCCAGTAGTGTCTGGAGTTACCTGAGGATAGGCAGAACTTTGGCAGTCACTATAGATGGGTAATATTAAAAAAAGTGAGATTTGGTAAATATGTGCCTCTGGTGACGCTTTCCAGCATATCGAATCTACCCTGGCGTGAAGTCAGAGCTGCAGGGTGTGTGGAAAGAAGCCCACGCACCAGCCCCGCTGAGGCTCAGGGCCCCAGAGCCTGATGCGGCTGGAGGTGCTGCCACTCAAGGGTGAGATCAGCCACTTCCCGCAGCCAATGCACAACAGTCATGCTTCCAAGACAGCAGTGACTGAGGCGGCAGCGATGCCGCCACCACGCGGCACCCCTGGTAGAAGGCAATGACGCTCCTTGCCCGGGGCTGAAGACTAGGTCATGGCGAAGATATCACAGATGCTGGATTTGTTTATCAGTGCACCAAAACCTCTTGGGCATCACTTCACCAACGCATCACTTCAAACACATCGCCCGTAAATTGATGTCACGGCTCATCACACTAAACAAGATGCAAACTGCCTGTCCTAAACCGCTGCCCACCGTCCATGCTAAGGACAGCTCAGCTGCTTTATCTTTCCAACCCCAGTGCTCAGGTGAACCAGCTGTTAAAATGCATATCCTCTAGTGCCGGGGGCAGTAGGTCTCCATGGCGACCTGGGAATCTGCATTTTAAAGGCATCTCAGTTTATTGTGATGGGAGAAATCCCCAGATTTAACTCAGAAAATGCCACTCTGGGTTGTCTGTTTATCAACCAGTAAACAACGCTTTCTAAACTATGGTCAGTTTCACAAAGATAGTTCAGTATGGTCACGTAAACCCTGAAGCACTAACGCCAATTCCTAATAAAACCGAAGCTGCTGATTCTATACTCAATTTGATTTCTATAAATATTTTTATCATGTTGTTGGATGGGGACAAACTAGGATATTTCACAGCTCTGAAATCTTCAGCTGACACTAGATGGAAAGAGATAATTAAGACAGTATTTGACGACTGGTTCAGGATTTTTAAAGGTTCTGGCATTCCTGGGAAACATAATCCAAAGTTAATCAGATAAAAATAAATATGTTTAAATAACCAGCTTTGGAGTCAGAGAGGTAACATGCCCACGGATGAAAGAGCCGGGGTTAGTGGACAAGCAAGGCTCAGAGATTAGAAATGAGCTCCCCTGGGTAGATGCGATTGGATGGCAAAGTTCAGTGCTTGTGGCGGAGGAAAGACTAGCCCAAGACATGGCACTGTGCCAACCGCGTCTGGAGTGCTGGGTTCTGCAGTGGGAACCACGTCTTAAGAAGACACTTCTCAAGTTGAAGCTTGTCCAACAGAGAAAATCGGGGAGGTGAAGTTCTTGGAAACCACGCTACGCGTGAGGAAGAAAGTGAAGGAATGAGGAACGCACTTTCCTTGGAAAACACAAGACTGGGGAGGGGTGTTGACGCTGCGGTCAGATCTGTGAAAAGCTCTCATGAAAGAGTAATTCACTTCATCCTTTCTTGTTCCGGAGAGTACAAGGTCCGTGGGAAGAAAAGGCACAGGCCATAGCGTCCCCGAGAAGGGCGTTTATCTGCTGTTGTCTCCAGCCCACCTCCATCATGGAGCCCACCTGCACGCGCCTGGCCCCAGGCTCATGGGCTAGCCACTCTGTCACTCCCCTGGGCCCGCATCACTCTGGGCCTTCCCCTAGGACGGTCTCTCTTATCTGCCACCTGATAACACGTCTTCACTACTGTGGGCTCCGTTAGGTCCTCCTCTGTGAAGTCTTGGCCCCAACATCCCCGGCACGGCCAAGCCTTGGCCGTCTGGGTGCCATAGACGTCTCAGTCCCCTGCGTTCTCCTCAATCACAGCAGCCTCACTGACGGATTAAAACTTGTGTACCTCCCTGCTCACTCACTGAGTTACAGCCAGGCGTCACTGGACGTCTTACCTCGAGCCACAAACAGTCGTAAGAAATGCAGAGAAAGGAGTTCCCACTGTGGCTCAGCAGGTTAAGAACCCAACTAGTGTTCATGAGGACGCAAGTGTGATCCTTGGCCCAATTCAGTGGTTTAAGGAACCAGCGTTGTGGCAAGCTGTGGCATAGTTCACAGATGCAGCTCGATCCAGTGTTGCAGTGACAAAGGAGTACAGGCCTCAGCTTCAGCTCTAATTCAACCCCTAGCATGGGAACTTCCATATGCTACAGGTGCAGCCCTAAAAAGAAAACAAAAAAAAAAAAATAGGAAAGAAATGGAGAGAGAGAAAAAGAGCTGGGCATGCACACACTGCGGTACACGGAATGACCGGCCAGCAGGGACCTGCTGTGTGGCACGGGGAGGTCTACCCAGTATTCTGTGTTAATCTATATGGGAAAAGAAGCTGAAAAAGAATGGACGTGTTCTATGAATAATGCAATCATTTTGTTGTACAGCAGAAATTATCACAACATGGTAAGTCAACTGTACTTCAATAAAACTTTAAAGAATGAAAAAAAAAAAAAAAGCATAGGACCCAGAACTAATTTATTCACACCTCCCAGGTGGGACTAAATCAGGAGTGAGACCTAAACTAGGAGGCTTCACTCTTAGCAAAGGTTTCTAAGGTATGAGTAATGACATGCTTTTAGAAGAAATCAGTCCAAAGGGATGAGAACTTCGTCGAACACACTGCCATGAACTCCCTCTGTATGAAAACCGCATGGTAAATTGACAGTGAACTCTTGGTAGGGGATCCAAAGGGAAACAATAGAAATGTTAGAATTCAGCAGCAGCCCCTGAAGCAGAAGAAACGTAATCTCGATCATTTGTCTTACTTTAATTCTCTTGTTTGATTGATAGCATTTCTAAGATGAACTAGGAACTTTGTATTTCAAGCCAATTTGTCCTGAAACAGTAGTATTTCATCCCATCGAAAGATAATATGAAGAAAACTAAAACTGTCCTAATCAAGTGTATAAAATGAAGACATTAAAGTCGAGAGCTGAACTGTATCATGTTTCACTGGGAAGGTTTGATGACACATAATGCTTTCACATAAAAGTAGTTATACATTAACTTATTTTTCAAAATGGGGTCGTGGATTAATAAAACTAATGAGTCCTTAAACAGACTGCGTTGCGGTTCCCCAAATTTCCAGACTGGAAGATATCTGCCAATGGCCCCATCCTGAGCAGCAGAAGACAAATGGACCCGCGCTGTGTGTCCCAACAGAACAAGCTTCGAACATAGTCCCATTTCTCCAGAGAAGATACGCAGAGGGCCAAAGAGCACAGGAAAATATACTCAATGTCGTTAGTCATCAGGATAATACAAATCGCAGCCCCGAGTATATACCACTTTGCCTTCCCCTAGGATGGCTGCGATCAGAAGGACAGGTAAGAACGAGTATCGGCAAGGATGTGGAAAAATCAGAACCCTCCTACGTGCCGCTGAGGATGTCGTTATGTTGTACCCTACTTTGGAAAACAATCTGGTGGTTCCTCCAGTGGTTAGACAGAAAGCTGCCACGTGACCCAGCAATTCCAGTCCCAGGGACGCACCCAAGAGAAACAAAAGTACGTCCACAAAAAAAAAAAAAAAAAAAAAAAAAAAAAAAAAAAAAAAAAAAAAAAAAAAAAAAAAAAAAAAAAAAAAAAAAAAAAAAAAAAAAAAAAAAAGGCTTGTACACAAACATTCATAGTAACATTACATAAAATCGTTAAAAGTTGGAAAGAACTCAACGGACCATTAACTGATGAATGCTGATGAATGGATAAACAAAATGTGACATATCTACACAACGGAATCTTATTTACCCTTAAAAATAAATGAAGTATTGATACATCGTCATCGTAAATGAACCTTGAAACTATTAAGTGAAAGAAGCCAGGCACAGAAGACCGGTTTCTTTTTGGATTAATGAGAATGTCCTAATATTATTTTTGGTGATGGTTCAATAACTGGGAATACGCTAGAAATCACTGAACCGTGTACTTTAAATGGGTGAGTTATATGGTGTGTGAATTATATCTTAATAAAACTGTAACGAAACGGATCATCAGAAACACGCAGGCAAGAATAAATTCGGGAAGACATTTTTTTCAAATACTGCAACTTTTGGATTTTTAGAAGAGAAACCACAGGGAGATGTGATTCCCAAAAAAGGCCCCAAACAACTTTTTCTGAGAGTATCATCTTAATGTCTAAGACACTGGGCAAGTGCTTTCCAGTGGAAAATATCCAGTATGCCAGATAAATTTTCAAATTTCATTTAAAAGTTAAAAATCAGTCTAAAATTCTAATATTTAGAAGAAACCATAAATTACCTCATAAACGATCCCTAATCATGCCCCCAGAAATCACACAAATTATGTAAGTGTACCAGCAATTACATTCTCAGAGTAAGACCTCTGTAAATAGAAAATACACCTCTGCACGTTCAGCTGTTGAAGTTTCCCCAGTTAAGACATATTGAAAATATTAGAAAACTAATAAAACCGTCTGAGAAGAGGTGATCTTTTCATCTTTCCCAGAATCACAGGACTTGCGGATGGAGAACTTTCTCGATCACCCTGTGCATTTTCTAGACGAAGACATCAAGGCCGGCATGACCATCTCCTTCCACTGCAGGAACCAGGTCACCACATTTTCACCTCCATTTCCTCTGGACCTGAGCCAGGGCTTTTGAAAGGAGTGTTTGCCAAGTCTGTCTGCAAAGAGTTAATGTGCACTTCTTGTCCCTCCAGCATTTATGCTCTGAGATGGGCTGGGAAGGGGGGAGGTGGGGAGGCACCTGTTCACCTTTACCATTCAAACATACTCACGTGTATATGCCCACCAGGAGTTAAAGTTAAAGAAAACCCTACTTAAGCAAATTATTAAACTGGATGCGGAACCGGATGCCCACGTCATGAATGAGTTCCCCGTTCTCTCTGTCGCCAACTTTGGTAAACACTCATCGTTACTCTGGCACGGGTAGGTTAAAACAGCACACCACAGTCTGTTTGGCACAATGTCCCTTTTAATCTTTCAATTAGGAAGAGTTCAGCTATTACTTCAGTCTTTTTGATACACACAAAGATACACAGTATAGATTTAAGCAGTAGGGTTGTTTCAGAGACTAAATTACCTGCAGTTAGTTGTCTGGAATTCACTGGGGATGGACAGTATTTGGCCAATTATGCAAAAATTTTTGTTTTGTCTATTTCTATAGCGGGTTTCAGCTTTACTGGGTACAACTGTTTGTGCACCGATATTTTTTCGTCGTTATTATTAATGATTTCGGTGCCTCCAGCTCTGTATACAAACCTAGCAGGCAAAATCTTCTGTAAATGGATTCTATGCTCTTGGCAAACTTTCCCCAGGAGCAAATATTAATTCCAGATAGTGTTTATTAGCTTTTATAAAATAATCACTGTAATAGTGGCATGTAATTGCTAGAGGTAAATGCTTATCTAGGCCATGAATTAATGAAGTTTGAGCTCCTTAATAGAACACAGTCAGGAATAATTTATTTCTTACACAGTTTACATTTCAAAACAACCACACGATTTTCCTTTGATTTTGCTTCGCGCTCCAACAGTGAGTTCACGGACCCACATTCCATCCCGCCTGTGCCATCAATAGAGGAACAAAAATAAGGGACCTCTGTGCTGTATAACACAGACAGAATGATGGGAAACACCTTAATTCAGCTTCTTACTCTACAACCCCAGGACGGACCTCAAACTTGACGTTTAAAATCTGACACTGAGATTCTCCCAGTTTAAACAGTTGCTATGCCTCTACACTTTTGAGGTATTATTACCACTTTCCTAAATACTAAGAAATACATCCTGCTATGAAACAACTTCTCTCTACAAGGCAATCCTTCTGGAAACACCACATGCAGGTTTACCTGTGGACATGCTTTCAGCTCCTTCAGCTGAGTTCCAAGGAGCACGACAGCTAGTTCGTATGGAAAAGTACGTTTAGTTTTATAACAAAAGCCACCAGACGGCCTTTCAAAGTGGCCATGTCACTCTGCATTCCACCGGTAATGAGTACGAGTTTCCGTTGCTCCACATCCTCGCCGGCATTTGGTGTTGTCAGTCTTCTGGATTTGGGACGTTTTAATAGTTGAGCAGTGGTAGATCATTATTACTGGAATTTGCATTTCTGTGACATATGATGGTGGAGCATCTTTCCACGTGGTTATTGGCCTTCTGTACATCTTCCTTGTGAGGGGTTTGTCAAAATTTTTGGTGCATTTTTAAATCATATTATTTTCCCTTTTACTGTTGAGTTTTAATTATTCTTTGTGTAATGTGGACAACAGTCCTCTATCAGATGAGTCTTTTTCAAATATTTCCTCTTTACAATCCAGTCTGTGTCTGTCTTCTAATTCTTTTGATATTGTCTTTCACAGAGTAAAATTTTTAATTTTAATAAAATCCAGTCTCAACTATTTCTTTCATGGGTTTTGGTGTTGTATTTAAAAAGGCATTACCAGGGAGGTCTCTGGTTGCTCCGTGGGTTAAGGATCCGGCATTGTCACTGCTGTGACCCTGGTTATAGCTGTGGCATGGGTTCAATACCTGGCCCTTCTACGTGCCATGGTGTGGCCAAAAAAACAAATAAAAAGGCATCACCATTCTCAGGGTCATCTAGGATTTCAGCTCTGTTATCCTCTAGGAATTTTCTAGTTTCACACTTAAACTTTAGGTTTATGATCCATTCTGAGTTAATTTTTGTGAAGAGTATAAGGTGAATGTCTAGATTCTTTTTTTTTTTTTTTTTTGCATGTGAGGGTTCCGTTGTTTCAGCACCACTTATTGAAGAGACTCTCTTTGCTCCATTGTATTTTTTTTGATCTATTGTCAAAGATTACTTGACTGTATTTATTTACGTGAGTCTATTTCTGGACTCTCTACTCGGTTCCACTGACCTACTTTCCTCTTTGGCCAGTACCACTCTGTTTTGATTATTGTAGTTTTATAGTAATTCTTGAAGTCAGGTAGCCTCAGTCCTCCAATATTTTTCTTCTTCAACATCATGATGGCTAGCCTGGGTTTTTTGCCTCCACATACAATCTGTAGAATTAGTTTGTTGATATTCATGAAATAATTTGAGGGAATTTTTATTGGAATCTCAAAGAATCTATACATCAAGTTGAGAAAAACTGACAACTTGACAATATTGTCACCTTCCTTTTGAACAAGGACTCTCTCTCCATTCATTTAGTTCTTTAATTCATCAGAGTTCTTTATTTAGTTTTTCTCATATAGTTCTAGTGCATATTTTCTTAGATTTAAACATATGCATTTTATTTTGGGGGGTTGCTAGTGCAAATTGGCACTACCGTTTTAATTTCAAATTCCATGTTCCCTGTTAATGTATAGAAAGGTGATTGACTCATTTATTAAGCTTGTATCCCATAATCTTCTTACAATCGCCTATTAGTACCAAGAGTTTTTTGGTCAATTCCTTCAGTTTTTCTACATAGATAACCAGGTAATCTGTGAACAAAGAGAGTTTTATGTCTTCCTTTCCAATCTGCATACTTTTTAATACCTTATCTTATTGAATTGGCAAAATCTTCCGTCACAATGCCAAAAGGAGTTGTGAAGGAGAACATCTCGGTATCAACATTTTCATTTTTATTTAAATAAACCTGTGTTCACACTCATTTTTAGGTAAATGAAGAAATCTTTGGATCACTTAATCCAAAGAAAGTTTGAGAATAAGTTGAAATTAGCACATCAAGTATTGGTATGCAAATAGGATTCCTAAGGAGTTTTAAAAGTTTGTTTTGCTCAGGCAATTTACGTATTTCTCTGAAGTATTAACTTTGTCATAAGGGAAACTTTTTTTTTTAAGGGCTGCCCCTGGGCCATATGGAAGTTCCCAGGCTAGGTGTCAAATCGGAGCTGTAGCTGCTGGCCTATACCACAGCCACAGCAATGCAGGATCTGAGCCATGTCTATGAGTGCAACACCGGATCTTTAACCCACTGAGTAAGCCAGGGATCGAACCCACATCCTCATGGATCCTAGTCAGCTTAACCACTGAGCCATGAAGAGAACTCGATGTCATAAGGGAAACTTCTGAGCAAACACAACCTCAACGCAAATTTTCTGCGCAGTGTTTTTTGAGTCTGTATCAGAGGCAGGTTTTACAAGAAGCTGAAGTTGTAAGTCTTTAGTCCTTGAGGGTTTTCTCCCATGACTTTGGGTTGGGACTTCACGATGCATCCATATATTTAAAAATGCATAATTTTGAAAAACTTGCCAAAGACGTTTTAACTGCAATTGGTAAAGACTGCTTGTTCTTTCTCTTTCTATTCTATTTCCCTCAGATTCCACTGGCATGGCTTGTACATGTTTGCATTATGGATGAGAAAGTGAGTGAGGACACACTGAGTCTGGGTGTATTAGGGTTTATTTATGGGCTTCTGTTCCTTTCATCTGTAGTTACTGTCATGTGTCCCTGTGTAGCTATGTAGAAATGCCTCATGGGACTATTTTTCCTGCCCACCTATGCCATTTCTTTTCTCCAGCCAGGGATCAAACCCGCTCCACAGCAGTAACCGGAGCTGCCGCAGTGACAATGCTGGATCCTTACCCAGTGCCACACGGGAACCCCCCCATGCCAACTCCTATGACACTGTAACATGAATGTCCAGGACCAAAGATCATATGGCAATAGAAATGCATCTTAACGACATCTGGCACTGGGAGCAAGTGGGTCATGGAGCAGAGTAAGGTTTGAAATATATAGAACCGGAAGCTAAAGTGTGGAGTTTTTTTCTAATAATCAGTCATGTAAACTTGCAAATAGAGGAGACAGTTCTCAATACCCAGTGAAAATGGAAGCTGGTCTCCTGTAAGATTACAATCAATAATACAGCATATGCAATGATAAATGCATCATACATTTGCTTATGGAACTCCAACAAATATACTCTATCGGAGTTTGAACCTGTGTTTATGAGTTACAAGTCTGTAGATTTAGAATAAATAGCAAGTACATCTATGTGTGGAGTTGCATTTTTATGCATCCCAACCATCATTAATTAAAATAGATTTTAATCAACTGTGCTAAAAGAAGACTGAGTCTTCTCAGCTCTCTATAGAAAATATTATAAATTATTGTCCAATGAAGAAGCACTTCATGGAGTATGCAGCCAAAAATGTAGGAATTAAAATATTACAGAGATGTGTCAAGCAGTTAATTAGTGAAAATATTATGCTTTTTAAGATTTTGTGATACTTTTCAGATTCCTAAAATTTGCTTTCTCATTCCAAATAAATACTCTCTTTCATTCTGCATCTGTAATTTTTATTCTCTTTCTTCAAAGAGAAAAAAAAAATTGTAGATGCTTCAGGCCACAAAACCTAGCCCCTGGCTTCCATTATTCCACCTAACAAGAATTTACTATAACCTAAAGTGAAAAGAAACTAATGAAGCTATATATACAACTGTGCAAGGAATTACTAACTTTTGTTCAGATTTCATAGCAACTCATTTTCTAGATGTTTCTGCCATCTTTAATGTCTGGATTGATTAAGATTAGATAAAGTAATAAAACCCTGGTGAATTCTCTGTAGCTGCAGCTCCATGATGGATTCAGGCAGAGCCCAGGGCCATATTGCTGCCTCTCATCAGCCTCACTGGGGCACTGGGGAGTCTGGGGGAGGGACAGGGCAGTGGCCAAGCCTCAGGATCCACCTGCTGAGGTTAAAACACATAGTCTTATCATAATCATCTGAGCAGGAACAAAGACACCTCTTGAATGGGTCCAACTTATACTTGGGCACACCCATGTTTTATTCCCACCCTATTATTACTTGATCTTCTTCTGGGATTTGAGATGTTGGCCTTCCCTGGGACACTCTGGTCAGCTGGGCCAAGAAGGAGTTGCAGAAGTGCAGAAAGGGCTGTCCCCAGGACTGCAGGCCACTGCCCCGATGCTGCTGTCTTACCGAGTGTATTCATCAGGCTTCTCCTGAGAAACAGAACCAGGAGAGTGTGTGTGTGTGTGTGTGTGTGTGTGTGTGTGTGTATAGGAGATGAGTGTGTTTCTACATATACATGTACACAGAGAGAGAGAGAAGAGAAAATGCTCCATTATAAGGAATTGTCCCACCCGAATGTAGAGGCTGAGAAGCCCCTAGGTCTGCAGTCGGGAAGCTGGGGACCCAGGAGGGAGGTGGTGCGATTCCATTTGGTGTCCGAAGGCCTGAGAACCAAGGTGGCCAAGGTATAGTTCTGATTAGGGAAGGCCTGGAGGCTGGAGGCTCAAGGAGGACCGGTGCTTCAGTTCAAGTCCAAAGGTCAGAGGAGACGGAGGCCCTAGACGAGGGCAGCCTGGCAGGAGGAGTCCCTCTTAGCTTTTTTGTTCTACTCAGAGTCTTCAGCTGATGAATGGGTCCCACCCACACCAGGAGGACAATCTGTTTTATTCAGGTGACTAATTCAAATATTCATCTCATCTGGAAACACCCTCAGAGCACCGCCCCCCTGGAATGTTTGATCAAGTGCATGGGTACCTTGTGGCCAGTCAAGCTGGCATAAAATTAACCAGAACAACCACTGCAGCAGCATGAGATCCGTTCTCCTTCATTTGATTCTCTTCTCCAGCACTTTCACCTTTGGATCAACTTCTAGACAAGTGATACACTTCAATTTATAAACAATCAGAAACCATCCACAGAGCACGGGCCAGGTGCTCAAATCCTATACAATCCTCATGTCCTTTTGAAGAGTTTTCCCTTCCCTCTTTGGTCAGACAGAACCTGTCTTGGCGAGCTCTGGCTGCCGTAATAGGATATCCCAGACTCAGGGCTAAAGAACCTTAAGACATTCGATCTTCATAGTTCTGGAGACTGGAAGTCCAAGATCAAGATGCCAGCCCTATCAGGATGCCTGAAGAGGAAGAGAAGGGACTCTCAAAGGCCCTTTTGCTGGGTCTTCAGATGGTGGAGAGAGAAAGAGCAAGTTTCTAACAAGGGCACTAATATTCCACGCTGGGGGCCCCACCCTCATCACTCTCTAAATTCAGTCACCTGCTAAAGGCCCCACCTCCAAGTCCTATCTTGCTGGGGGTTAGGGCTTCAACACAGGGCTTTGGAAGCTCACAGCTCAGTCCCCACCAGAACCTATGGGGGGGTTAAGTTGAGAAAGGGGCATGAAAAGTCACTCAGGTGTCAACAGAGAGGAACTCTGAAGAGGACGGCTGGAGGCGGGGGCCAAGGATGGAGAGCTTTAGAGTTGGAGGGGGAATCAAAGATATTTAGAAAAAAACACCAAAACCTTTAGTGGCTAATTGAAAGTTTGTCATGATGTATTTGGTGTGTGTGTGTGTGTGTGTAGAGGGTGTTGGGGGAGTTGGGGAGGTCGTTAATTGTGTGAAGATAAAGGAAGATAATAAATGCAAAAATTTCACTGAATTTAACAGGATAAAAATTAGGAGTTTGTTTCACTGTTGTTTTTTTTTGTTTTTTGTTTTGTATTTTGTTTTCCTTTTCCAGTTTCACAGAAGCAGCCAATTAGTGCAGAATGCAGATTTGGATTCAGCAGGATTGGGGCCATAGCCTGATAGTCTGCATTTATGACAAGCTCCTAGATGCTGTCAAGATGCTGGTAAACGGACTAGCTACTTTGAGCAGCAAAGACAAGGGAGGTGAAGGAAAAGAGAACCAACCAGAATGTCTTCAGGGAGACTGTTATACTCCGTGTGGTTATAACCATACCTAGTTGTGCTGTGTGTCATAAAACAAAATTCTAACCCTCTCTGGGCCTTAGTTTCTTCCTTTACATGTTTAAAGATAAGAAGGGCCTCCCTGGTTGCTTGCAGGTCTATGCTTGCATGACCCCAGATCTCATAGTTCTTGTTCCAGGAAGAAGACAAAGAAAAGTCAGCTGCAGTCATCTCATAACCTCAGGTCCCAGGAGAATATGTTACCAGACTTATGAAATGACTTCTCCTTAAAGGTCTATTGGTATTAAAATCCACTTTGGGGGCCAGTGATAGCTTAGGTTATTACAACTGAGTCAATTTCAAAATCAGACTTTGCTCCGAAGTCTTCCTTCCTGGTACTGCCTCGGTGCAAGCAGAAGAGAAGTGCGGCCAGGCAAGCAGGTCATCGATATGTAATCGATGCCTCTTTGGGAAGCTGGTTCAGGGCTTTGCCCCGGGGCGGTGAAACCCGGTACTGCATAAGTTGGGTGACTTTCTGAGTCTGAAAGGACCTCTAGGAATGATAAACCCTCTGGTTCACAAAAGCTGTTTTGACACTTCACTTCTCTAGCGTAATTTGCCTCCGGGGTTCATATTATGGGGCCCCCATCACCCACAAAATCTGTTGTTGTCCTGATCGGCGCCTTTGATGCCCACCCACGGTCCTTAGAAGAGGGGGTACAATGGAGGTCAGGTTCACTGCCGATAGGTGATTTGGTGTCAAAAGAATAAATCGTCACTTGACAGAGTTTATACAAAGTTCACGATTCATACCCACAATCCTGTGCTCTTAACGGGAAATGTGGCAACGCAAAGCACGGGTGCTGGGTTTCTGGTGCTACTTCCCAGCCTGGGCTGGAGGGCAGGGGTAGCACCCAGTGACACTTAGAGGTTCCCAGGCTAGGTGTCGAATCAGAGCTGCAGCTGACAGCCCACACCACAGCCACAGCAACGCCAGACACAAGACATCTGTGATCCACGCCACCGCTCGTGGCAACGCCAGATCCTCAACCCACTGAGAGGGGCCAGGGATCAAACCCGCATCCTCAGGGATACTAGTCAGGTTCGTTTCCACTGAGCCACAACAGGAACTCCAGTTGTTCATTGTTGATGGCCAGTGGTGAAAACAATAAAACATGTGCATGCACACCTATGAATATTCCATAAACATACATGGAAGTACTATATACACACACATACCCATACCCTCGTTGTCACTCAGGATCACAAATAATCTGCTAATAGAAGTGCGTTCTCTTTATGTGAACGTATTCATACCGGAGGGAAATCGTGGGAGACAGACCCCGACGTGAACTGTGCCAGAAGAGAAGAGGAAGTAAATGAACAGGTGAGAAATAGACTTTAATTCGCTGTGATTGGAATTCAACTAGAGCGTTTCAGACCTATCTGGGAATTACCATGTGTGGGCCAGGGAGCTCCAGGTCTACCCATCAAGGCAGCTGGTCGAGGGCAGAGGGTGACGTGTGGGTGCTGAGAACTTGACTGGAAAGAGGACGGGGTGGGAAAGCACTGCCTCCCAAGAGCCCCGCAGCAGCTGTACTTTTACTTCCTTACTTAGCTGCTTTCTCATGGCAGGTATTTTGGGGGGAAAAAAAAAAGACTTTCACAGTTTAACTAACTGGGAAGAATTTTAGCATCCAGTGGGCTGAGTGGTTTTGTAAGCATTCAAGCTTAATTCACTTACTGGTTCCATCTTAGTGTTTCCTCTAGGTAGTCTGGCTTTCTTAAAACACCTCAATAATAATAATAATAATAATAATAATAGCAATAATAATAAGGCTCTTCTAACTATGATAGTCATGAAACACAGGATTTAACAAAACATCTGAATGTCCTTTGAGGAGGAAGATCCTAATGGGTGTTGAATGCCATCATCCAAAAGAGCTGCTTTTTTTGTTGTATTTACTTTTTTATTTATGTATTTATTTATTTATTTACTTACTTGCTTTTTAGGGCTGCACCCACAGCATGTGGAAGTTCCCAGGCTAGGGGTCGAATCGGAGCTACAGCTGCCAGTCTACACCACAGCCACAGCAAGGCAGGATCTCCGATCCACTGAGTGAGGCCAGGGATCAAACCCACATCCTCATGGACACTAGTTGGATTCCTTTCCACTGCGTCACAACAGGAACTCCCCCAAAGAGCTACTCTCATGGTGATGAAATACTTTGTAACCCACTGACCAATGGAGGAGACATCTGTTATTTTTAAGATCTCCTCTCTCATCTACTCTTGCCAGAAATTTCTAGCATCATTTTTTCAGTCACCAAGTTTCATCGTTCCTCCCCCCACCCCGTCCCCCAGACTTCCCTATCTTTTTAATGCTCACTCTGAGGAAAAGTACATTTCCGGAGTTCCTTCACAGTTGATGGAGTACACTCAAAGGTATTATCTCATTTAACCTTCCATCCTATCAAAGGAAATCTCATCCACAACTACCATTCCTCCTCCAAAATTATCTCCTTAAGTATGAAGGAATTAAATCAAGAGAAAAGAAAATTTTCTGGAACAGATATTAGACTTTTTTTCCATTGCAAATTATCTCTACTAACCGGCTGTCTGGGAGCTGCTCCAGCCTGACGTGAGGTTCTCTCTGATAGTGCCCCGTTTCTAAGCAACATCACTGGACGAGCCCACACGCATCGGGGCAGCTACCCCCTCGGTGACTTCAACCGACACGTCTCTTGCCGGACATGCATCTATTTGTTTTGTTTAGTATCCATGTTGACAGCAGACTTTTTTAAAACCTGCAACTGAAAATGATGCTCCCAGTAGCTCACTCTCTACCCAGAAACATCCTAGAGGGGCCACATTTGAGGGATTGTGTCTAGTCTCAATGATCTTCATCAGTAGCAACACTGGGTTTTAGTTCTACAGCATTCCTGGAAGACACGCTATAGGTCAGGCAATGGGAGTCTTATTTCTTTCATTACTCATAGAGGTTATAAGCCCTGAGACAGCTTTGAAACAGATATTATCATTCCAGTTTTAAAGATGAGATAAACGAAGCATGAAGGAACAAAATGATTTGAGCAAGGTCCTATAGCAAGTCGATAGAATCTGGACTCAGATTCAGGCTTGTATGCTTTCAAAGCCAAGTTTTCTTCCCCTCTGCAGATCCTGGTAAGCTCATGACGGGGCTCAGTTTATACTGATATCTACGCTGTCAAAGCAGCGCCCAGACCCCTTCATCCACTGTGGATACCGAATCTGTGTTTAGACTTGGAGCGCTAAGAAAATCGTATGTAGTCCCCCTGTCTTTAAGCAGAAAAGAAAACCCCCCGTTCATCGTTTTTCTGGTTTTTCTGCATTTTAAATTTTTTATAAAGTCATTTATCTCATTTATGGATTTTTGCTTATGGAAAAAAATTCTTTTATCACTTTACACACTCAGATCCCAAAGGCACCTGTGTTTCAACTCTGTAGAGAGGCTGGGAGAGAAGTCAGTGGGTTCTTCATAGCTGTATTACCCTCTCCCCAAACATTCAGGAGAAGAATTCATGTCTGAACAATTTACAGCATCTCCCAAATAGTTTAACATTTTCATATTTCACACAGCTCAATCCGTCCTAAATAGGGCATTCTGGGTATTGTGTTTTTATTTCCAAATTTATATTCTTGATTTCCTAATTTATTATAAAATTCCTGATACACGTTGTTCCTGGAAGTCACTGCCTTCTATTTTCCTTTCTTTATAAACACCCCCCAATCTCACAATCCTGTAATAGTATTTTTCTTTTTTTCCTTTTTTTTTTTCTTTTTATGGTCACACCTGTGGCATATGGAATTTCCCAGGCAAGGGACTGAATCAGAGTTGCAGCTTTGGCCTACATCACAGCCATGTGCTTCCTGGACACACACACACCCCACTCAAATATTAGGGCTCTTAAGAGACCCTTAAGTAAAAGTCATCAGATGTTCACTCTTTAAAAAGATGAATTCGTGAAAGATGGTGCTTTGCAAAGACGGAGGCAACAGCAGCAGCAAAAACTCATCAAGCGTTTCTTGGCTGAAAGATGGAGGTTTTTGGTCAAAGACCATGAGTGACCCAGCATGTTTTGTTCCAATCAAATTATAATTGTACCAGCAAGTTCTTATCTATGTCGTTATACAGAAGTGTATTCTCAATTTTTGATAGAGGAGGTTAACTGCCTAATTACCAAACTGGTAAGACTTCAAACAACTGAATTTTTTGAAATTTCTCCTGTCATAGAGGTCGCCTCTGCAGCTCAAGGCCTGTGGTTGTGACAAAGCCTTTGTCTTCTTCTCAAAGAGAACAAGGCGATGTTGAGTGAGGCCTGACACGTTCGCAGGAGTAAATGACCCAGGCCCACCCTGGACACACTCTCCCAATTCAAGGTAGCTGAAATCTCCAGATTCCACAAATGTGGAAGCCTTTTTTTTCCCTTTGTTGTCTTTTTAGGGCCGTACCTGCAGCATCTGGAAGTTTCCACATTAGGGTTGGAATCAGAGCTGCACCTGTCAGCCTACGCCACAGCCACGGCAAGGCCAGATCCAAGCTGTATATGTGACCTACGTACGCAGCAGCTCATGGGCAATGCTGGATTCTTAACCCACTGAGCGAGGCCAGGGATCGAACCGACAACCTCATGGATACTAGTCAGGTTCCTAACCTGCTGAGCCAAAACGGAAACCTCCAAATGTGGAAAATTTTTTAAAAAATAGAAGCTGCAAGTGTCTGTTGAACTTGAGTGAAAAGAATAAAATATAAACATATTTTACAAAGCGTAGGACCGTGCTGATCTAGATTTAAAATATCCATACTTTCACTCGCCATATAAATTTAAGAAAAAAATAGAATACTGTAAAATGTAAGAAGCTAAAAATTGTCCACCTTTGAATCTGGAGATTCCATCCTATCTAAGGAATCAGCAGGAAGCATGCATAATGAATTTATCTTCATCAGTGTTGGTCATCGTTCAAGTAGTTTTAAGTCTTGGATATGTCCCCAAAAGGCACAGCTCCCCGTCTCCCAGCTCCAGGGCCACCATGATTCTGCCCCCACGCTCTCTGGCTCCAGCGTGCCACGCAGGCTCTTTAATTTCCTTCCAATAGGAATGTAAGTTTCCCTCGGCCAGGAATTCCCTTCCCACTTCTGGGTCTTGCAAACACCTTAGTTCCCCCAAAAGGCTAAACCAGTCCTGGCCCCATAGGCAAAACTAATTGCACAGGTCTTGGAAGCTCACAGCAGCCTTTGTCTTCCCTTTCGCAGATGCCCCGCTGCGCTCTGACTTTCACCGCCTGTGTCTGTCTTCCCTGAGCTGGGACCTCCGAGAGCGGGAGATCGGTGTCTGTGTTGCCCAACACTCTGGTCCCAGGACTTGGCGTAACTGTATTTTAGTTACTGCCCAAGGCCGCCTTCTCTGCTAGACCACAAGCTCCTTTAAGGCCAGGGTCAGATCTTTCAGGTTTCCTGGGTGGCATGTAGGAACTGCCCGATAAGCAGTAAGGGCTAAAGAATGTCTTGATTACATGTGTCATCACCAGCACTTAGCACGATGCCTGGCCCATGACAAGCGTCTATAAATGCCTAAAGGAGCAGAATGTTGTAATCCTGGCTGCCTCTGGCTGGACTTGGTCTACCTCGGCCAGATCTGGCCTTTCAATTAAAGTACTCCTCACTATGGAAGGAATCCAGGCTTGTTGGTGGCCTTGGAGCTTAACGAACAGCTCAGCTTGGCTTGACTTGTTAAGGATCTGGCATGCAGGCTGGACTTATTAAGGATCTAGCCTGCTAAGAAATTCTTCTGAGAAAACACCGTGTCCCAGGGGGTGAAACTCGGGGCGTGATGGAGCGGGCAGGAGACTGATGGCTCGGCCTTGTAGGCGCTTGCTGGGGACAATACAGTCTTGCATCTTCATTTCACCTCTTCCATGCAAAGCCAAAACACCCTGCCGCAGAAATAAAATTCAGCTGGGGACGTGGAACTTCCTCAACTGTTCTCCTTTGTACCAAACCTACCAGAAGTGACATCGTTTTTTTCATTAGAGTTGATTTAGAGTGTTGTGTTGATGTCCGCGGTACAGAATAGTGACCCAGTCCTACATGTGTATGCATTCTTCTTCTCATACTACCTTCTGTCATGTTCTATCCAGGGAGATCGGATAGCGTTCCCTGTGCTCTACGGTAGAACCCCATCGCTTACCCATTCTAAGCAATGTAACAGTTTGCATCTGCTAACCCAAACTCCCAATCCAACCCCCTTCCTCCCCCCACCCCCACCCCCGGCAGCCACAAGGCTGTCCTCCAGGTCCGCCATCCACAGAACCGACATTTTTAAAAGCTGATTATCTGTGAGTCGTGACTTCGGCTAGTGCTTTTCCCTGTTAGAATTTAATGGGTGGAGACACCTGGTGTTAAATTTCTCAGTGTTTCTTCAAATATGGTCTTGGGACATGTGTCCTTGAGGCGACCCAGAGCGAGGGAGGGCCTCGTCACACACGTCTGGGGACTTCCAGTTGTTCAGGGCCCCATAGCACTCTCCTCTGTTTAGCTTTGCTTACCAAGCCTTGCCCGATCTCCCTGGATATGTAGCTCACACTTGGCAGAACAGTTCTTCAGAACAGAGGTCAGTAAACTCTTTCCGCAGAGCTTCAGATAATAATATTCCAGCCTCTGGGCCACGTAGGGACCCTGTCTCAAAGACTTCCCTTATTTTGTTTTATTTTTTTTTTCACAACCCTTTAAAAATGTGAAAACCCATTCTCAGCTCAAGGTTTGTACAAAAATAGGCAAGGGCTGGATTTGGCTGCAAGCAGCGTGTTGCCAGTCCGCGCTCTAGAATATTTTCCCCAGACAACCAGTTGCCAGGGTGAACTTGAGTCCGGTAAGCCTGAGAGCGCCGGCCTGAGGACCTCTCATGTCCCCTTTTGGAAGTCTATGGAAATTGCCAGTGCTCTTGAAAGCGTTTCCGGGCACTGGGAGAGCAAAAGCTAAATAACAATGAGTATTCTGATGAGACTGCAAAGAGCGTTTTTCTCACTCCCTGGGTCTCAGCGGTAGGAGCGCTGCTCTTATCTGTGTCGTCACAACCACCCACTGGCAGAGGCCGAGGAAGGTGGTATTCAGACCCAGCCCTCCAGCTGCTCTCTGCTCCCTGCCCTTTCCAGGCTCATGTCTGTGAGGCTGACTAGCTATGGACTGTGACCAATTCCACCCAATTTTGCAGAAACCCTGGGGTACAGGGCACTGAGCCACCCGCCAGGGCCACCTGCTCACAGCCCCATCCCTGGCCGCAGCCCAGCTGCTCCTGTCGGTCCTGACTGCAGATTTTCCCATAGAGCCGTGTGCGGTCAAGAGCTCTGGAATCAGACACACCTGGGCTCAAAACGTTTTCCATCCTAACACTGTCTGTGTGATCTTGAACGTGTCAATGGAGCCCCTTAGACCCCAGATTCTTGCCCTAAAATGTGGCGCCATCATTGCAGGGAGGGGCCAATGAGGCCAGGTGGGAAATGGCCAGGTCCCCTTCCAGGGGACACGAGCGCCCTCTGCCTCCCCTTCGACAGCCCCCTCAGGGTCACCTCCTTGCTGCCAAGGATGCTGAGCAAAAGGGGACATGGCCCCTGGCCTGCCCTCTATTCCAAGACAACTGTGTTTAAAAAGGACATTTTAGGAATATTACTCAGCCATTAAAAAGAATGAAGTCATGCCATTTGCAGTAACATGGATGCAGCTAGAGACTACCACACTAAGTGAAGTAAGTCAGAAAAGGAAAGACAAATACCATATGATACCACTTATATGTGGAATCTGAAATATGGCACAAATGAACTGATCTACAAAACAGAACCAGGCTCGCAGAGAACAGACTGTGGCTGCCAAGGGAGAGGAGGGAGGGAGTGGGATGGACTGGGCGTTTGGGGTTAGCAGATGCAAACTATTACATTAGGATGGATAAGACCCTACTGTACAGCACAGGGAACTATGTCCAGTCTCCCAGGATAGACCATGATGGAAAAGAATATAAAAAAAGAATGTGTGTGTGTGTGTGTGTGTGTGTAATATCCACATACACATGTATACATGTATATATATATGTTTAGCTGAGTCGCTTTGTTGTACAGCAGAAATTGATACAACATTGTAAATCAACTATACTTTAATAAAAAATTTTTAAAAAGACATTTAAAAAGATATGTGTGCAAGGCTTGGGGAGCACAGGAGTAGGAGTGATTGATTCTAGCCAAGGAGCTGGGGAGACGTCACAGAGAACTTTGAGCCAGAACCCTGGCGGGGGGGGGGGAGGGAACAGTAAGATGACCGGTCGGAGAACAAAGCAAAGTCAGTCTTGGGCAGAGAGAGCAGCAGGAGCAAAGGCGTCCGTGGCCACGAGGAGGTGGTGAGGGAGGCTGGCGGAGGCCTGGAGCCCGAGGCTGGGGTCATGGAGAGGTGCGAACAGGGACCATGCAGGGGCTATGGAGGCGCGTTCCTGACCTGGCTCCAGTGTCTTGCCATCTAAAGACGATAATCGAAAGACGATAATCGAAGCTTTCTCCCCATGTTTCTTTCTAGCAAGACGTGGCTGATGCCTGAACTATAGTTCCGCTGAGACCCAGGCATCCTTCTCTACACTCTGCTCTCCACGTCCACAAGCCTGTTCCTTAGTCTATCACTGGATCCAATGAAGCCACTGAACGAGGCTCCTTCCACCAAAGAGTATTGCAAATGGCGCCCAGGTTCTGTCTCCTCTTTAGAAGGTAACACGGTGAGGATGCATCCTGACTTTCTCTCCTCTGCATCCCACGATGTCTAGAACCCTTGCCTTGTGCACCTGCCACACAGGCTAAGCCCGCAAACGTATTTGTTGAAAATAAATGTAAGAGGCAAAAATCTTACAACAGAGGATTTTGGATTTTCTCATCGAAGATGTCTTAGAGCTTTCTTCTTCTGAATTCTGCATTTCTTAATTTTATTAAGACTATTTGCCCAGCATTCTGCTAGACTCTTTTATAAAAAGAGCTTTTTTAAAAGTTCAAGGCAACCCTTTTTACAGGTGGAAAAAAAAAAATGAACTTTATATTGATGACTATGCCCAAAGGCAAACAGCTAGCTCAGGGGAGAACGAATGTAGCAAAACGAGTTGGGATTTTTTTCTCCCTTCTACCCCATCCAGAGGTTGCTGTATATCTCTCTCCTCTTCAGACCCAACTTGCGCATACACACGCATGCACGCACACACGGGATTCAAAATAGTAAAGCTACGTCCCATTAAAATGGGTTCTTTTTGTTATGAGGAAGCAGAAGGGAAAGGAAGATAATCTCCCAGTGTTTGTTTTCTGTCATTAACACCGAGGAATAGGCGCATCCGTGCTCATAACGTCTAACGCTCTTCATTTCCCGCTTCTGAAAGCACCGGGGGAACAGCGGGCTCGCTCTAGACCCAATCCTCCCATCTCTATGCCTGACCTTCAACCAGACTGTCATTCCTAATAACTTCCTTGAAATAAGTGTGCTGCACATTTTCCAGTGGCAAAGCACCAGACAGAACTGTGACACCCCAAAGGGAGTCCCTTGGTCCCAACCACTCTTTGGCACCCAGAACTGCCCGGGGACGGAGGGGAATGGAAATCAGCGATTGCTGGGTTTGTCTAATAATCTGAAATTCCTCATGCTCATTTTTCAAGAACCTTCCCCTGGATGCACCCGGTCTGCACCACGAGAAGGAAGGCCACAGGCCACCTCTCAGAGTCAGGGTACAGCTCAGATGAAGGGGCCAGGGGCTCGAGTTTTTAATAGCACTGCTCCGTGGTCCCATCCATCACAATAAACGCCCTCGTCCTGTGTTTACCTTCACTAGACAGTAACCAACGTTGAGACAAATGAAGTTGGCGCCTGCAAGATTTATGATACACTTCTGCGCTTAGCCCGCTTTAATCAGGAAGCGAACATATTACTGCGTAAAATCCTTTACAAGCACGTGAAACAGACAGAGCCATTAGCGCTCTGCCAGGCCCAGGGGTCAAAGAGCGCAGCCTTTCATGAGACACAGCAATGAGCAGGCACAGAGAGCCTGGGCTGGCACGCGGTGTTTGCAACTCGATCCGCATTCCTACCCCCCCCCTTTTATTTCCTTTTCCTTTCTAAATCTTCTTTCCTTTCCACTTTTTTTTTTTTTTTCCTTTCTAAGGTTCTCATTTTTGAAAAGCCAAGGTGACAAGTAAGAATACATGACCCTGACTCTAGACCCCTCGGCTCCTCCCAGAGAGCCAGGCACCAGGGAAGGTAAACTGGAGTCGGGGGGTGGAGGAGGCTGGTCCTCCCGGCTTTCAGAGTGTTTGGACAAGGCCAGGAACACGTGGGGGGAGCAGCATGAGGCTTCGCACCTGCAGAGGGAGACCCTCGGCTCCAGCCCCAGTGCCATAAGCCTGGCTCCACGAAGTCTAGCCAACATCTGGAATAGATATCGAGAGACACAGGCGGCCCTTGCTGGCACTCAGCTCTACCTTTGTACTTCTCATTGCAAATTGAAAAGCAAAACAGACACCAAGGATATATTTATATAACTGTCTTCGAGTTGCATTTTCTACTCCCATCTGCTGCACATGATAAGTTTCAAGTGTTTTCTAATAAAAAAAAAAGGAAAGAAAGAAAAGGGAGCCGGGGGTGCGGGGTGGAGGGTAGTGGAAAGGAGGGCTGGGTATGCACGTGTGCGCGCCTGGAGGCATGTCCCTTCTTTCCTGCAGAGATGATCTTTTTCAGGCTTCCTGTAAAAGGAGACATTAAAACACACGCTCGCTGAACGTCTCACTGTTTTAAGATGTTCTGATATTTTGCTCGGCACGTGTATGCGAGAATTTGCATTGAATCACTTTAAAGGAAAAGAGGGTATATTTCTCCCCTTACACTCGTTACTTGGGTGGAGAACGTTAGGGGGAAAAGAGGCACATATTTTTGTTGTTAAGTCTTTGGAGAAAAGAGAAATGTGGAGGCGTGAGATGGTGGGGTGAGATATTTAGGGAAAAAAAAATACAGCATCGGATAGAAATACATCAGGCAGATCCAAGACAGTTTGGGTTTGTCTACATTTAGGTAAATATGTGAATCCAGATGTGACTGTTGATTATTCATGAATAAAGCTGGAACCACCATCGGCCAAGTTCAGCGCAGATTTGGACAGTTCAGTAACCAGGCAGGACCAAAACCAGCCTTTTCTCTTCTTTGCTTTTTCCACTGTGGGGAATGGAGATAAGAAGCAAAACGGTGAGATTCTCTCATGTTCCCTGGACCATGCTTAAACATGAAACGTGGGGTAATGAATCAGAAGGCAACTACCCCAGTAATTCAGGATTTATTGAAGCCAGTGTGTACAGATGGGGCCCTGGATGATCCGGGTAGAAGTAAGGTGTCTTCCACGTCTCGATGAGCTGAACCTTTCCTCCCGGTGTGTCACTCTGAAGGGGACCGTCCATGCCAAACGTTGTCAGAGAAGAGGCAAATGTGCAGTTCAACCTCTATCCCCCAGTGTGGGTTTCTACCGGAGATTTCCTCTACGTCCAGACTAGAACGAGCATCTGCCGAGCAGAAAATGCCCTGGGACAGCACCGGAACTAAAGGCCATCAGGAACACGAGCGGCTTCTCAACAGAAAAGGCAGCTGATTCCCGACGGCCGCCAGCAGGGTGTGGTGGAGGGAGACAGACGTGAGCTCAAACCCGGGCCCCGCCGCCGGACCGCCCGTAACTTTGGACCAGTTCCTCCAGCTTTTCGAAAGCTCTCAGTGACCTCATCTGGCTGAGAACCTAATGACAAATATCTCGCAGGGTGGTTAGAAGAACTACGGGTTCACCTCTGGGAAAGGCCTAGGGTGCGCTTTCAGCAGGAACCAGTAAGCCCTCTCCTCCGTCACCTGGTCCCTTGCGCAAGGTGCACGCCGCCTCCTTCCTAGCACCTGCCAACTCCCAGCCAGCGTCCCGGGCCACCCCTGTCCTGTGCGCCTTCCCCTGGCGCCTCAGCCTTAAAATCCTTAAAATCCTTTTCGTCCAAGTTTTCCATACCCCCCACTGTCCACTGATGAGACTCGTGACATCACGCTGAACCTGTTTGTTCTCCTGCTCGTCCCCGGAGCAGACCTGAGCCTTTTATACTCAGCTGGGCTGCATTTCTGTCCTGCTGGCCACGAGCGAGGCACTGGAATCCGGGGCTCAAGCTCTTACTGGCCTTTCTCCTCTGTATTTCTTCTCCTTTACTCTCCTGTGGCAGACCCCTGACAAGCAGAAAACCAGCTCAAAGGGCTGAAAATGACAAACAGACGTGAGGGCAAGAACGTTCATGGTCAGTGCTGGTCCTCAGCCCTGAAGACATCAAGCCACGTGTCTGCACGCTTGTGGGCCCCGAGGAACTCCTTGTCAGGCCACCTGTCACATTTTACTGAAATCACATGTGCTCTGAGAACAGATATGGCTCCATGTCTTTGAGATAACGTAGAATTCGACTTCCACTCTTCTCGTTACAGAGGGAAAAGAGAAATTCAAATAGGATGGGACACGTTCATTTCTCTGAACGCCAACAGTATAAAGAACCTGACGTTTGTACAGGGTCCTCTAAGCCCCGTGTCTCTGGGGCCGGTCCCCCTCGGCCCTCCAAAGGCTCCGAGGTCACCGTGAGCGACAGGTACCGGGGCCCTCCCAGCTCTGTCCGTGGAGACCGAACAGAAGATCCAGCAGCCAAGTCTGCGTTCGCCTCCTTGGGTTTATCTAAACAGAAGGAAGCCGATGGAGAACTTTGTTCCAGCTGCCGGCAGTGAACCCGGGCTTACTTCTTCTCCACACTGCACCCCGGGCCTCAGTTTCCTCCTCTGTGAGATGGGGGCATAACAGCTCCCACTTCACGGGTTTGTGGTGAGGATCCAAGGAGGTACGACTTGCGAGGAGCTTTGGTATTATTCACATCCCGGGAGCCCACCGCATCCGACTGCTCTTATCATGCCGGAAGCCTTCGGTAGGGTTGGGGGTCCACGGGCTTGCAGTGACCCCCCGTCCCAAATGCTCGCCTCCCCCTCATCCTCCCTAAGCACACGCCGGACCAAATCCAAACCCTGCCCGCAACCCGCAACAGTGATGCTTCTCGATGATTCATTCTATACGTGGTCTTCAAAGCTGCCTTTGTTGTACCTGAACAAAAACTGTTACTGTGGGAGAAATAACTAAAAGCTGTAACTCCCGTCACAGTGAAATTCGAAAGGACTTAGGCCCAGGTATTCCTATGCCACATGCGTCTACATTTACAGTAAAATTAAAATACGTTAAAGGGATGGGTGTTGACATACACAACCACAGAATGTTTTCACATTTTCAGCTCTGGCTCCTACCAGGCTTTACGTGGCCTTTTCAGTCAGGGGAAGGGTTACAATGACATCAAGCTTTATAACTAAAAAAAAACAAAAAACAAAAAAAAAACACTCCCCCCCCCCGCAAGGTTAAACAAACATGTTACTGTTTGGCCATGAACTTGGGTTGTTTCTCCCTGACAAAATTTCCAGCTTTGCTCAATTTCCAAAAGAATGTTGTGAAGCGTTTGGACTCTTACCTAAACTCTGTTTGTCCAAAGAGTTCAGTCTGAAGCCTGAAAGGCGTCGCGATCCAGAAACTAGCAGTGCTGTCTTTGGCCATCCGAAATAGTCATGGAAAATTACAACACAGATGTTAACACTGGATCTTTCTCCCGTTGCCCAGAGATCATGGAGCCACAGAACGAAATCAGAAGGAGAAGGCCAAGAAAGGACCCCCGCGGTCGGTGGAAGGGGAGGCAGGTCCGTGGCCGCAGGGAGAGGCAGGGCCCCCAGCCCCCGGGGCTGGCGCGGGGACAGAGCACAGGGACCTCCGCGCGTCAGAGCCAGCCCGCTTCTGCCCTGCCTCTGCCCCCCACGAGCTGTGTGGCAGTCACCAGGTCACTAGGCCACCCTCGGCCACCTTCTCTTCACCTGTGAAGTAGGAAGAAAGAGAGTAATTTTCACAGCGTGGCTTCCAGGATTAAATGAGTGAAACTACGTTATGGCTTCAGCGCAGTGCCTGGCACAGAATGTAGCTGATACATTTTCTTTTCAAGTACAATAAAAGGACTGAAGGAAATTGTTTCTAACACTCACTGTATTAAGATGCAAAAGCTAAGAGTCATGTAAAAGTGGTTCCCAGGGGGTGAGGGGCGGGGGAGTGACTGATTAACGGGTCCTGTGTTCCCTTTTGGGGTGATGAGAATGTTCCCCAACTAGAGACAGAGGGTGGTTGTGCAACATTGTGAATGGACTAAATGCCACTCAGTTCCACACTTTGACATGGTTAATGGCTAATTTTATGTGATGGGAATTTCACCTTAATTAAAAAAAGAAAGAACAAAGCTAATGGTAGCTGTGAGCTTAAATGGACCCAGAAAAGCACGACTTCTCCAAGAAGCCCCAGCATTCAAGAATGACCCCAAAGTCACTTCAGGGTCAAAGCCAGTGGCCTGCTTATTTTTGGGTTTCCGTGGCCCTCTCTCAGTTGAGAGCTGGCATGCAGCCTGACCGACCAAGTCAATGCTTCTTTGGTGCAGTTCGCTTTGGGCCCCTCAGAATCATAAAATATTCAACTAGAGAAAAGATGCTTACAGACCTGGTCTCTGCCTCAGCGCGAGACGTGGGACCAGGACAAACAGGATTTGGGAAACTCGTTCAGAAAAGGAAGAACGGAATTCCTACAGGTTCTTTCCTATAGGGAAGGGCTTATTCAAATGAAATAACTCGGGGGTTGATGGAAAACTACTCCTTCTGGTTCTGTTATTAGAAGACAAGACAGCTGTCACCAACTCAGGCTCAGGGAAGTAGTGGAACCCCTGCCCCCTGACCCGCCCCCCAACCCCCCATCACTTTTTTCTCAAAAGGAGATAGAACAGCAGCAGATCCTGGTGCATCTGGAGGAACAGGGGAGCGGGGCCCCCCTTCCCCTCCGACAGGCAGCCAGTAAACACCTTGCAAATACACTTTTCAGTCCCGAGCCCTTTGCAGCAGCTCTCCAACAGCGATGCCCTCAGCTGACTTCCCAGAATCGCACGCTCAAGGCACAGAACCTGCTCTGCTCTGGGCCCTGCAGCCACACTGGGCTGCGGGCAGGCTGCTGGGGCGAGCTGCCCGCAAGCAGGCAGAGGTCTCCAAACCCAAACAAGGTCAGAGCACTAGAGCACCCTTGCTTCTTTTACAGACTTGGTTCAGAGGCCCTCCCTTTATTTTGGTGCTATTCCCCAAATTATTTTTGTGGTTAACACATTTCTTCATTCAATAAATATTTGCTGGGGACCGTCTCTGCCCCAGTCGCTAGCACGCTGGACTTAGAATGAGAAAATAAAGGTGCTCACTGGCCCTTTTGGAGAGGAGGAGCTCTGTAAAATAGGCATTTGTAATACAGCGTGACAGCTGTCATAACAGGGCTGCCACAGGCTGTAGTAGGGAGTCCCCTCCCAGCTCTGGGCCAAAGGAAGGCTGCTCTGAATCCCGAGATTTGGTAGGAAGGCAGCAGTGGGGAAAGTTATTGCCTAAAGTGATTTCCATCATAGGCGGTCACCACAATACCGTGACTTGAAAACGATGCGCTTTAGAATATTTAAATTTTTATCTCGCTGCCGAATTATATTCCTCTTTTGAATGGGCTGAAATAACTGGTGGAAAAGGAAATTAAGGAGAGTGGGAAACAAAGAAGGTGTGAGGGAAGAGGAGGAAAAAAGAGAGTAAGTTGTTACTCTCTTCTGACATTGTACGCAGAGGTCGGCAAGCCAGGAAAAGTGGGAGTGACATCACGGTAAGGTTAAGGAGGTAAACAGGGAGCGAAAAACCAACTTCAAGAGTTTAATCAAATAGTTCCAGGTTAATTAATGGCCGAGACCACTGAGACTGTGTGTGTGTGCGCGTGTGTGTGTGTAAATAGAACTGACTTTGACTCATCTCATGATCTCTTTCCAAAATGTGTCTTCTCATCTTATTTTTGCAGCTGGGTAAGTTTCTAGAAATTTTATTTTTTTTCCAAAGCAGCGAAGCCACCAGAGTGTTAAGGGGTCAGAACACAGAGCTATAACAAGAGAATCGAGATAATCGACGAGTTTAGGATAGAGACAACAACGTACCCAAAAAAGTGCTGAATAAATATCGATCCCCCCCGCCAGGAGAACAGACACCGGAAGACTGAGCTTTACGTCCACTCAAAGGTGATCAAAAGCAGGTCAGCGGCCACCCTCCTCGGAAGGGGGTTGTGCGCAACGGAAAGTCGAACTCCAGCTCTAAGACTGCTTTTGATTCTTTTCCTGTTATAGGCCACGTAGACATTTATTTATTTTTATTATAGTTGATTTACAACATTCTGTCAGTTTCTGCTGTACAGCAAAGTGACTGTTATACATATCTATACATTCTTTTTCGCATATTATCTTCTGTGGTGTTCTTGTCCCAAATGATGGGATGTAGTTCCCGCTGCTCTACAGTAGGACCGCACTGCTTATCCGTTCTAAGCGGCATAGTTGGCATCTACTAACCCCGAAGATCACTATCAATTCTTCTTTTTTTTTTGTCTTTTTGCCTTTTATGTAGAGCCGCACCCGCGGCATATGGACGTTCCCAGGCTAGGGGTCTAACAGGAGCTCTAGCTGCCGGCCTTCGCCACAGCCACAGCAACGCGGGATCCGAGCCACGTCTGCGACCTACACCACAGCTCATGGCAACGCTGGATCCTTAACCCACTGAGCAAGGCCAGGGATCGAACCCGCAACCTCATGGTTCTTAGTCAGATTCGTTACCCACTGAGCCACGAAGGGAACTCCAAAATCACTATCAATTCTTAATGGTGTAGTTCTTGGATTCTGTCTCTATCTTTGAGTCTTCTAACCGGAAATTGTATAGCCTCCAATTTCACCAGAAATAAGGCGACAGCTAAACACTGTTTCCACGGGGCTGCTTCTTTTGCAGGTGGGTGCCAGGAAGCTGCAGACGGAATGGAGACATCACGGTTGTAAGGGGGTCCGTGATGAAAAGGAGTGTGTCTTCAGATACTCTGTGAACATTCCGTTAAGGGTTTGGAAACACTTAAAAGATGCCGGTTGGGTTGAGAGCCCACCTTCCGTCACCTCTAGATCTCAACTGATCCGTAGTTCAAACAGAACCCTCTCTCCCACTGCCCGTGTATCTGTCTGATAAACTTTCCAGCCTCTGTCAAGATGCCACGCCACCCATGCCGTGGAAAAAGCTCTCACTTCGGAAGAACAATAGTCCGCTGCAGAAATCAAGTAATGCCATTCCTATGAAATCTATAAACTCAAAACAGGGACACAGAACTAGTGGTTGCCAATAACTTTAACTTCATTTATCTATATTTGGCAAAAATTGTGCTGCAGCTGGAGATGAAATGCTGAGCTAAGTAACTGCAGAGACGTGAGCTCCAAAACAGCAATTACTAAGCTGTGCTGCCTCGTGTAAGATTTCACTTTTTATTTATTATATTTAAAGCAGCTCTCTAACTCTGTACAGTTCAGACGGCATTGTCTGCTGAAGCCACGGCGGCTCCTAAGAGCATCTCCACCTCGCTGTTGTCCACGAAGGTGCTTTCCAGGAGGCAAAGGACCCCCCTTGCGGCCACCGTAACACAGGCTCGATGGCAGCCCTGCGCCAGAGGCACCTCTCTTTTGTCCATAATTGGAAGAAACAGGCTCGTTTTCAACTCGAACTTGGCTTATCACATACCGCGTGCAACTCAGATGAGGCCTCTTTTTTTTTCTTTTTTATCAGCGGAGATATTGATAATTATAATTGGCAGGCTGAGGAAAAGGGCTAAAAATAGCTCCTCAGCTGCCACAGAGTAGAGACGTGGGGGGGAGAGGTGGCAACCCCCGCCTCTGAAAGGGGCCGACGGAGGAGGATGGCTCTTTGCCGCCATTGTCACCAGCCAACATCTGTTTCTTATAGCGAGTGATGATTTTCATAGAATCCCAGAAACGAGAGATAGAAAAGGCCTATTAGGTGATCCAGCACAGCTCTCTGCCAGCGGAGAATTATTCTGTCCGAGAAAGACTAGCTCTTTGTTCTCCTAAGGAGCCCTGATCCTCACGTATGCTTTCCCAACAGGGGATGCTGCTGCAGGACTCCTGAGGGAAAGCGGTGGAAAAATTATTAAAAGCCGAAATGTGCAACTACGATCCTTTCTATGTGTATAAGACGGAGCAAGACGGAACGTTAGCAATTTGTAGGGCCTCAGGCAAATCCCTCCAGGAATGTCCAAACCCAATTCAGAGGAAACTTTGATTTCTTTTTTTTTTTTTCAACAACAACGAAAAAGGAAGGAATAAAGGACTGGCCAGGCAGTTCAGTGCTGTTACTTTTTAATCCAGTTCTAAAATTGTTTCCTAAAGTTGAGTTCCCGAGGGTTAAATCCATTTTTAGTGACCATCATTCAATTTTATCATGTAATGACAGCATAGCTCATCTTTTGACTTACTGAACAAATTAATTTCTATTTTTGAAGCAAATGTTCCGCCAGATATGTCCAAGACTGCTCTGGCCCTCCAGAACTTCACTTACAAACATGTGCCCGAATTTCCCCTTATGTGACCTGGTTCATCAACACCCCTAGGAATGGCATTTGTCTGTTGATTTCTGCTTGGTTCCCCGTTCTGACTCACGCTCTGCTCTTTGCTAGAAACTTTACCTTGAGATCTCGCGCGTTCAGCTTACGCTCCGTGCTTTCCAATAAGTAGGAACCAGACCTTATTTTTTCTATCATTGTCTCCCCCGCCCCCCAGTGTTAGGCAGCCGCTTACCCACCAACTTCAGATGTGTTCATGATATTCCGCTCACCAGCTCTGACTCAGTACACACCAACTCAAGAAGTGGGCTCTAACCTTTCAGAGGTGTGTGGTCCGAAACGGCGAACAAAAGAGAATGTTCTCTGAATCAGGAGAGGAACACCGGCCAACTGGGGTGTGAATTACTAAGCTCACTTCTTCCATCCACGGACCGTCATGATTCTATTCTGAGTGACTGAGTCATACACAGGTCCGAAATATTTTATGACATTTCTTTGTAGCTTCCAGAGGAACGGCTTCTTTTGTTGGAAAGCCTGGCAATAACATGGGATTTTGACATGATTGTCTGTTGTCGTTACCATTCGCCTAATGTCATTACCATTGGATCGGCTTCTATTGTCTAAGGGATGGATAAAGGCAGTTCAGAGGTCACAGTTCTTCTACAGGAAGCAGCTTCTGAGCACCTGTTATGCACCAAGCGCTGAGAGAGGGGGTGTAGGAAGCTGGTTACCACACGGCCCCCCTCGCTGGGACGATCACAGTGTGATGAGAGACACAGATAATCGCCTGCTCGGGACCCAGTGATGAGAGCGGCAAGTACAAAGCAACACGGCGGAGGGAGAGGGAGGAGAGTGTGCTCCGCTTTACGGTCCAGAAACTCACATGCTGTGGAGGTGATGGGGACGCGCCCTGCGGAGAAACGGCCTGCACAGCGAAGGTGGATGAGGACACAGACACTGCCCGGCCGCCTCCGACGACTGGTTCCAGAACCGAAACCCAGAACGGCGGCTCCTTCATCAGAAATGCATTCCTGCTTAGTCCGAAATCAGGAGTGACTTTAGGGCACTAACTCGGATTGGGAGAAGCAGGTTTTGTCTGTTCTCTCCATTTGTCCATTCCACATATTTTCTTAAGAAATGCTTTCTTCTTTTCAGAGCAGTTTTAGTTTCCCAGGAAAACTGAGAGGAAGGTACGGAGCTGTTTCACACGCCTCTGTCCCCTCCACCTGCACGGCCCCCCATCGTCCGCGTCCCCCGCTAGAGTGGTGCCTTTGTGACGATCCATGAGCCACAGCAGCCACTTCAAGTGTCCGAGAGCCACTTTCCATCAAGCGGGGAGAGAAGGCTCTACTCTGCCGTGAGGACCAAATTAGATAACAGAGCCAGCTACACATTTAATTTCGGTACATCGTGGAGAAATATTAGCCGATACTGAAGGGTCCTTTTGGATCTGAAATTCTTTGATTAGATTTCTGTCGGTCATTGACTAAATGGATTAAATGAGCTAAAAAGCAAAGGTTTACCATTTAATCCATTTCTAAAAAAAATGGATAAAAAAATGTGTTTTATGCAAAGAGGCACAGTGCTGGATGCTAGAGGATCTTTCAGACAGGGCCCGGTATCGCTTTTGTCTCCGAGGAACTGGTGCTCCCTCCCTCAATGGCGTCACAAAACCACCTTAAAATGAAGTAAAATAAGTAGGCTAGAGTAAAGCAGTTCTTTACCAGTTATGCCACTGCTTTCTCACAGTCAACACAAACGATGCGCGACTGCCAACGGGCTGGTCCCTCAGGGCGGTCAGCCCCCACCCATGGGAGCCCCTCCTCTCCCCTGGACACAGGGCCTCCTACAGCGCGGCAAACGTCCCACCGCTTCGGCCCCGCTCAGGCCGCACCTCTTCCTGGGGCGCTTTCTTCCTCTGCTTCCTCCAGGACTCTCCACGGCCTTCTTTGCCTCCTCCTCCTCGGTGCTCCCATCGCCCTGACTGTGCCCTCCCTTTCAGCAAGGCCATGCCCTGGAACTGGTGTTCGGGTGAGGATTCTCCTCCTAGGCTCTGGGTTTCCCAAGGAGGACAGGAGCTGCCTTTTCTGAAGCAGCTGTGCTTGCAGCCACCTCACTGTCCTCGGGCATCCAGACCTCTGCGACGACGTTGCCGCTTTACCTGTCCCAGCGCCAAGGACTGCAGATCCACTGGTAGCTTTGCCTTTTGTAACCTCATTACTGAATCGGATTTGGCCTCCCTGTGCCGCAGCCAGTCTCAGCACTGGGAAGGTGACATTACCTGAAACTCACCGCTTCTGATGACACTGGAAGGACCTTGAGCAGCAGGACACGTTACCCAGTGCCTACACGTTGCAGAGAATGTGGGCGGATTGAACCAGTTTGCACTGGACTCAACATTCGTGCTCACACTTTGACCCTGCTTTGTGCCAGGCTCTGCTCTTGAACTTCGCCTTGAACTGTTACAGGAACTTCACGTGTAATACCTCCTTTAATCCTCCAAACAAGCCAACAAGGAAGTGGAACAGTGGTCAGGCTTCTCCAGAACAACAGAATCAATAGGACGTTACATGTCCTACCGAGAAAGCTTGTAAGGAATTGGCTCAGGCAATGGTGGGGGCTGACAGGTCTGGTTTCTGCAGGGTAGGCCAACAGGCTGGAGACCCAAGAAAGATTCAGCGCAGCAGACTGAGTCTGAAGGCTCTCTCCTGGCAGAATTCCCTCTTCCTGAAGGAGATCGGTTCTTCCCATCAAGGCCTTCATCTGCTTAGATAAGGCCCATCCACATCATGAAGCACCCACTGTTTCACCCAAAGTCTAATCCCACCGAGAAAAATGCCTTCACGGCAACATCCAGACTGATGTCTGACCGAATGTTTAGGTACCACAATCTAACCAAGTTAACACATGCAATTGACCATCACAGGAAGGCACCCCGGTTACCCTCATTTTCCAAAGAGGAAGGGAAGGTACGGATGGTTTAAGCTAGTCACCCAAGTCCCACGGCGACATGTAGCGCACTGGGGATTTGAACTGGACAATGGTCCCAAGAGCATGTGTTCTTAAGCCCTGAGCCAAGCCACCTCCTCGTGGATTTCTGTATGGTAGTCACTCCTTTGCCACGAGTTTGTACAAGGGGAAGAGTTGAAAAGGGACCACCTCTTTCCGGTAGCTGTCAAAGGGGTGGTGTCATAAGTCAAATGTAGCCTTGGGCCAGAAATGCAGATCGCAAGAGGAGAGCTGCGTGTTAAGTTTGGCCACATGATTTCAAGCCCAACATCCATCTGAACCAGTTCGCTGGGGCCTATGTGGCTGACAGGAAGGGGCTGCCCCTGGAGGCTCCTGGCTCATCTGTTGGGATTTGTTTTTGCGTGTGTGTGTGTGTGTGTGTGTGTGTGTGTGTGTGTGTGTAACTGGGCATGATTCTGGAGAAATCTGCTCTGGGATCCTTGGGGATGATGGATGATAGATTTCTCTATTCCATCACCTATTACAGCTCCCTGCTGCTTAGAACTGAGTCCTAAGTGTGTCCTCCACGTGTCCCAAACCTCCAAAATGGGTCAATTTGTGGTAAAAGTTAAAAGTGGATTAAAGAAAACTAGGTCAGAATCCCACCCCTGCCCGTATTAGCTAAATACCCTTGAACAAATTATAGAATTCCCCCAAGATCCTCTTCCTTTGGTACAATGGGCCAGTCAGGACACCTACTTGAGAGCTCACTGTGGGGACTCAGAAGCAATGACACAAGTAAAGAACACAGGTTGGGGTCTGGCCTGGGGGCATGTTTAATGGGGGTTGGCCATTATTTTGAAGGATAATTAATGCTGCACTGTCAATACTTCCTCATTAAAAATTGTTTTAGTAGGAAAAAATAAAGCCAAACCAAAGCAATCCCTCCAATAAGATTTTCCATAGGCCTCACGGGCTGCAAAACAGAATGACCCAAACATTCGCTCCAGCCGAGGACCTGTCCAGCTGGTCCTCCCTGCCTCTTCCCGTGGCCAGCTTTTGGCGGCCGACCTCGGCCCAGGCCTCCGGTCCGGATGCAGCCCTTCCCTTCCCTCCCCATGCACGGTCATCCACCTGCAGTGACTCACTTCTGCAATAGGAAAGGGGCCTCCAGCCGACGCCACCACCTGCAGCCCCCGGGGCCCTGCAAAGTGTGTGTGGTGACTGCTGCCACTGCCTGTTAAAGGCAACTGTGTCCTCACCGCCGCCCTTTGTTCCAAGAAGAAAACCTCGTGAGCGCTGGCCCACGGAGCATGGACTTTACTCTGTCTCCGCGGGAGGGCAAGTGGTGGGGTCTTCACGGCTCTGATGTCATCTCGAATGTACGAACGCTGGCCCAGGGCTTAATGTATTTCAGCCATCGTGCATTCCCAGCTTTGCGAGGGCGGCAGCTCCTCTGTTTAACAGAAAAGAGTCATGGACCAGATGGAAGCAGTCTTCCCGGATGCCACCTTCCTTTTCTTCGCCAGTCTCTGGGCGGGGGAGCGCACCTCTCACCTCACAGCCGCAGTGGAGCCCGAGGACCCGGCCACCTACAGGGACCTCACCGGAAGTGATGCGCACTCCCCAAATTCTCCACAGGACAAAGGAGCGGCCCCTCTTCTGCCCCACGCTGTGCAAACACAGGAAGCGTGGAGCAGCAGAGAGGGAGGGCAGAGACGATTAAATGTGTCAGAGTTGCTGGGGGTCAGGCACCCTCGACATCTGACAAATTAAAGTTGCAGCCTACGTCGTGGCAGGAAATGCGCTACGTGCTGGATTTACAGCTGTGCAGGAGACACCTCCGACCACCCCTCGGGGGTCTTCCATTTTCTCAGGGAGGGACGATCCGTCATTGTGATGGCAACGGGGATGCACACTGCAAAGGGGGACGGAGGGCGTGAGAGAATACAAAACACTGGGCTTGTTTTGGGGGTGCTGGACTCAGTCCGATTGAACTAGGAAGCGTGATTGAGAGAGAGCTTGGTAAAGAATCCAGAGGAGCTTTATAGGCTGAGCTGGCAAGCCGTGGGACCGAGCAGAGGTGGCAGAAGCTTGTTGGATTCCAGGAACAAGGAGAAGTGCTGAGTGGCTGGCGTGGCTGGCGTGGCTGGCGTGGCTGGTGTGCCGAGGTGGTGGGCAAAAGCCGGAGCGCTTAGGGCCTGGAGACGGTGTGAATGACTTTTCATTTTATCCTACAAGTCAGGGAAGCCACTGAAGGTTTAGGAAAGTGGGGCGAAGATCAGAGGACGAAACAGTGGGAGGCAAGAGCAGATGAGTTTCAAACAAAAACTTTCACCCCACTGGCCATGACAGCACTATTCACAACAGCCAGGAGGTGAAAGAATACAAATGTCTGCCCACCGACGAACAGAGAAGCAAAATGTGACCTGACTCTACGATGGACTATGACCCGGCCAGGAAAAGTAATGATGTTCAGATATGAGCTACAAGGTAGGTGAACCGCAAAATCCCTACGCTTGGTGAAAGATGCCAGACGCAAAAGGCCACACGCTGTAACGATTCCACTTACATGAAATATTCAGAATAGGCAAATCCCTAGAGACAGTTACCGGGGGGAGGGGCATGCTGAGTAACTCCTTAACCATAGAGGGCTTCCGTATTTAACAAGTGTGATGACAGAAAATCATCAGAAATGGTGATGGACGTCCGACCCCGTGAACACGCTCACTACCGCTGCACGCTACCCTTCTCCAGCTTTGGGTCCACCTTTCCCTGACGCTGCACCACCTGTGCTTCATCTCTGTCCTCCTGCTCAGGCCTGGCCACGCATTAGGGACAGAGGTGGGGCCCCGGATGGATCTGCCCGTTCACTGCCTCCCCCGCTGTCGCCTCCACGTGCGGGGTGTCACGCTGGTTACGCAGAGAACGTTGTTAGCGTCATAACCTCTCGAGGACATGTTTACGGAACGTCTCCCCATCTATTACTGCGCATTTTCTCCACTCAGCAATCCTTCGAGTGGATATTGTTAACTCCGTCTTACAGATCAGCAAATTGGGTTCAGAGAGGTTAATTAACTTGTTTAAAATCCCATGATGAACAAATAGCAGATCGAAAATTGAAATGCAAGTCTTTGGCCTGCTGGTCCAACATTCTTTGCACAGTACCGCCACTTGCATCCTAGAGAAACAGGTCTTCGTGTGCCTCTCCCCCAGTCTGCTCCCCAAGCAGGTGAAAATGCGTCTGCCTCCACACAGCGGAAGTGCTTTTGCCGGACTGCACAGCGTCCAGCATTTGACCACACAGTCCTTTGGGTTCTTGATTGGAAGACTTTACAAATATTTCCCAATTGTTTCCTTTGTAAGGTCTCCAGGCTAGAAGCAAATCTCCCTGAATTCATTATAAGAGATCGTGTGTGCACGTGCGAGTGTGCAAGTGTGTGTGTGCCTGTTACGAACCCCTTAATCCCCAAAAGATCTGTCCTATTCCTAAGCACATCACAGGCCTATGAGAAATGCTTGTGGATATGAAAATGAAATTAACAGGAATTTACTTACCTTTTACAACTAACACTGGCATAGGTCACACAACTGCAGAGAGAGTCAACTATCCCAACTTGAATCCAAAATGACTGAGCATCTGTAAGCTTGCCACCAACCTCAGAAAAGGTGTGGTTTCACTGATGGAAAATATTGGCCTCCACACTAGACAATGCACAGTTCATCTCAGAGTATCGCGTGGATGTGGTTGCACACAGCACAGCAATCAACCTGGACTCAGTTTTCACATTTTCTATCAATCACTCCTGCCCCAGCTTAGTAGAGGACGAAGGGGAAAGTGAGTGCTACCCGGAGCAGGGTTACTAAACCATCTGTCCCTTGGACCCCGATAGCTTGTCTCCACAGACCTGGCTCTCACGGGCCATCTCTCAAAAGTGATGGGACTGAAGAGTCAAAGAGAGGCTGGTCCCCAGAGCCGGCCGTGCCCACTCAGTCCACGTTACTGGAAATGGGACATTACAAAAGGGGCCACAGTCAGAGAGAGAGAGAGAAACAATGTAAAGACATAATTAAGAGAAAGGGATTTAGGGAAACCACACACCCAGAGGTAAGAGAGTAATAAAGTACTTGGTTGGCAGAGAAGCTCCGTAATGCTCACGCGTGCGGGTGACCTTGCTCGGCACGTGGTGGCCACTCGTTGTGACCATTTCGGAAAAAAGGAACCAGTGGACAGGGTTGGGGGCTTCAGCACTGGTTCCCAGTAAGGAGCCATGCGGCACAAGCTCACACCAGTGCCGTGACATTGTTTTCTCATGCGCACAGTGGGAATGAGCATTTCCTGACTTCCGTAAGGACTAAATAAGATGACACGTGTGCAAGTGCTGAGAATCTTAATCGAATTTGCGTGTGTATATGTCGCTGAGAGAGGTGTGTTTATGACACCATTGAATGAAAATAATAACAGTGAACACTTACTAGCACCTTTCTATACCCTGCTAACACGTATCTCCTTCACACTTCACGAAATAACTTTGCAAGGAAGGAATTATTATTTTTGTGCCCTTTTTAGAAGAGGAAGCTAGCAGTTTCCATAACACGCCATGTGACATAGCTAAGAGGTCCGAAGGAGGTGGCCCCAGCATGGTCAGTGGGATTTAAGCCCGTGTTATTAACCATACAGTGATAGGGACAGCAAGAAAAGGGAAGAGGAGAATCAGCAGTAAACTTACAGATTATCCGTTGGATCCCTGCACAGCCTGTGAGGTAGGTACTGACACAACCCCATTCCACAGATGAGAACACTGAGGGGAGGAGAGGCTGATTAACTTGCGTTAGTCATAGAGGAGAGAGAGAAGATGAGGCCTCTGGAAACCAGCAATAGTTAGCCGTGCCTGTTTGCAAAGCAGTACAGGGAAGCGGACAAGAAAATGGACCCCAGAGCCTGACTTCCTGGGTTCAAATCCCAGCTCTGACACTTACTTGCTGTGTGACCTCAGGCAAGTCACCTCACCATTCTGGGCCTCCGTTTTCTCATTCGAATAATAGGGACAACAGTAGCACCCATGTCAGAGGTGGTTGTGAAGATCAAACAAGTTAATATGTGCTGAGTGCCTGCTCCTCAAAGGGTCAGTCACCCACCACCGGCAGGACCTGGGAGCTCATCAGAGATACTGGGTCTTGGGCTCCCAGACCCTGAACCAGAAGCTGATCCCAGAAAAGGCATCTTATACGGAGAAAAGTTCCGAGCGATACATAGCAAGGGCTGTCAGCTGATGTCTTTGTTCTCATAGACACAGGTGAGGTGGGGGGGAGACAGAAACGGGTAGGAAAGGAGCCTGGGGGGGCCGGGGGGGGGTAAACTGTGAAGGGCTGGGAAAACCAGGTACCGTGCTGGTCACCGAGCGACAGAGGAGTCCCTGAGGACTGGGAGAGGGACACGGTCAAGGTCACATTGTGGGGCTCTCTTCCAAATACAGCCACCAAACTCACGACCAAGTATTAAACGAGCAGGCGTTGTACGGTTCTCCAGCTGCGAACCCAGTGTTTGCGACTGTCCTTAGCACACCCGTGTCCTTGCCCTCCCCCGGGAGCTGCCCGGCAGAGCCGTGCTCAGGTCTGGGCTCCTTGCCTGGCTCACCAAGGGGCTGCCAAAAAGGGTCTCCTTTCCCCTCTTCCTCGTGGGTGGCTCAGGACTTAAAACTAAGCAAATGAGACAATTCTTGTGCCATAAACTGGGAAACACTAGGCAAAACTGAAGATTCCTTATTGGAAAAGCAATTACCTTCTGAATGGAAAAATCACCAGACCCAGCCCAGGAAAACCTTGGGCCCTCGGGACTCAAAACTTATTCCCAGAAATATCTGCGAGATTCTAATTTGATAAATTGTGATGGGCGTACAAGGAGAGGAGGGATTATGATAATAACTAAATATGCCTGGACTTTTCTAATGGGAACAAATGATTTGTAAGGGGTAGTTCTCAAACTTGAGGGTACCTCAAAATCTCCTAACTGGACCCAACCTCAAAGTTCCCAATTCAGTAGACCTGGGTGTCACTGCTTTGCCAGGGCTGCCTCAACAAACACCGCAAGTGGGATGGCTCTAACAACAGAAACCCACCATCCCACAGCTCTGGAAGCCACAAGTCCAACATCAAGGTTTTGAAGAGTGGCTCACTCCTGAGGCTGTGAGGGAGAGTCTGCTGTGTTGCTCTCTGCCAGCTGCTGGTGGTTGCCGGAAACCTCTGGTTTCTTTGTCTTGCAGATGCAGCAACCCCATCTCTGTCTTCATGTTCACACGGCATTCACCCTATGTGCACTTCTGTGTCTAAATTTCCCCTCTTTGTAAGCACGCCAGCCATATGGGATCCACCCTATTCCAGGATGACCTCATCTTAACAAACTATATCTGCCATCACCCAGTTTCCAAACAAGATCACATCCAGAGGTCCTGGGATTTAGGACGCCCACACAGGAGTTTTAGGGGGACACGATTCAACTCCAAACACCTACCTTACATGGTACATAACTTGCAGCCCCCAAATCCTCATGAATCCAGATCCCTATGGTAATGAATGACCCATGGCACATAACTTTCTTTCTTCTCTCCCTATTCATTTCCTTCTAAGTACATATTTCTATGCCATTGTACCTTCCCTCCCGGACCTCTGCAAGTTCTCTGGGAATAAAGCCCTGGGCCCCCTCAGCAGGACTTCTTGGAGCAGAAGCCCATCAATGCCCATCTTTGTGAAGGCGGCATTCACCAGCTCAGTGGTGCTTTGTCACCCGAAGCCCTTCTCCCTCCCAGGACCCCGACAATTCCCAAAGAGCCACTGCCTCCCCCACGCATCTATAGAGCTGGAAATCTGCGGTTACCATGGTTAATATTTCTGACTTGATTGGCACCACCAGTAATTGAACTGCAGTCTCTCGAGTGATACACGCTCCATTCATTAGCTCCTATTGTGTCGGGCCATTGCATCAAACCACATTATTTTCCTACTCACAAAAGAAGAAAGGAAAAAGGAAAAGAAAGGAAGAGAGAAAAGGCGGTCATGAATACCGCGCGGTGTTGCCACATGAGACGTTGCAGTTGTGCCTGGAGGGTGAGATTGTTCTAGATGGAATGCGACACTGCTCCAGGTCTGGCCCCGTGGAGAAGGGTGAGATGTAAAGTGAGAAATCTGCATTTTGGTGTCACAGTCACAGAGAACCAGAGCTAGAAATCAAAACTAGCCAAGCTCCAGTGTTTGAGTCTTGAAGGCCACGCTCTCTTGGTTACCATGCTGTCAGCAGGCTTAGAACCATCCTTGAATTCATGTCTCCCTCACATCTCTGCTCCCATCCCCAGGGCTTCAGAGAGCTTTTAAGAGCTGGTGGGAGTTTTTCTTTGAGGAATTCATGAAAAGGGTATGGATTCATAAAACCTGTGCATGTTTATCTCAGGTTTCTATTTTTAATAATCATGGCAGTGCTTTCTTTGTTTTTAAGCTGAAGATGCTTCAGTTTTCCTCACCGGAATTCCACTTTTTCTTTCTCTCTTTTTCTCACTTACTTCATCACAGTTCCTGGAGACGTAATGCTATCAGACTGGGTGGTTCTGTGTAAGATTAGCAATAATACCAAAGAAAATGTCGACAAGTAAGAAAAGTTGGGTCAAGCGGCTTTGTTTCGATTTTTTTCACATTCCAGCATGCATTTGTAAAACTGTTTTGGTTTGATCATTTCTGGCTTAGGAGATGGGAAATTATAAAGCTTAGGAACTTGACCGCAAACATCCCTGACTGTCACCTGTTCCACTAAATGGGTCAGCCTCACTTCCAATCTCCTTCTCTTCAAAACTAGCCCTTCCCTTGGTGTATGTGAATGATATTTGGGCTCTCCAGAATTCTCTCTTCATAAACTGCCTTGATTTAACCCTGACATTTCTCTCCTCCCAGCATCTCTCCCCTACCTCTTTCTCAGCCTTCCTTCAGACAACCGCTCCCCATATCCAGGCCTGATGGTTCATGCCTAAAACTCAGTAATCACTCTATTTCTAACTAGTAGCCTCTGCTCCCACTCTTGACTTAGAATCAGGCTAACTTCCTAAACTACCTTTTGTTCATTTCCTTACAGTGTTTGCAATATTAACACTATCTCCCTTCTCCCTCCCCCCCAAAAAAGTTGACACACCTAAAATTTGTCAAAACCACCACAAAGTTCTGTTTGCCCAATATGATGTTAAAAACTAGTGTCTGATAAGCCTTCCGTGCATTTTCACCACAGGCTTCACCCCCACCCCATCGCCCTACACCTGAGCACTTCTCCAGCTCCATTAGCTGTCCGGCCCCGAGGGAACTGATGCACACGTGCTTGCTGCCCCCGCATCTCTCTGTCTTCCTGCCTACACTAATTTGTCCCAAGTCCACCCCCTACAGCCCCTCACCCAGCTCCCTGGGATGGGCTCAATCAATCTAACTCAACTGGAAGCTTCTCATTGCCAAGCGGCACCCGTTCTCCTGCTGTGTATTACACAGCACTAAGTACATAGCCTGCATGTGCCCAGGAAATGTTTCAAAATGATTCATCTGTGTAATGAAGACCATAGACATGAAATAATCTGCTCTAAAATGTGCTTTCCACCATGAAATGAAGCTGCTCTTCTGAGCTTCCTGGATCTCAAGAATTCGGTCACGTGCCATTGCAAAGTCCAGGGGAGCTCGTGGATTCTTCCCCAGGGCCACTTTCTGAGCAAGTGTTGGGAAATGGGTAATTGATTCTCCAGGCCCTTCCAGTCAGCTGCATCTGTTGCATCACATCAGAGTAAAGTTACAGGAGCATCCAGCACTCTTCCAAGCCTGGCCCACACCCAAACCCAGACTCTTACCCCAGTGGGCTGCCTCCTTCCCCCCAAACGTGCCATGCCCTAAGCCTGCCTTCAGCCCGGCCTCTACCCCTCCTTTCCCCCCGTGCTCTGTTTGCCAGAATTACCTTGATCTCGTTATAGGACCCTCCCCAGGTGCTACCTCTCCTAAGCATCTTTCCCTCAGGCTCCCTCACCCTAAATGAAGCATTGCCTCTCCCGTGTCCCTCCAGGCCTATTATTCTTGGCTGGTGCCCCCTCTATACACTCAGGCTAAGGGTCACCCTTCTGCTCCCCTCCTAAGAATCCCTCACACATCACAACTGCTTACCCTTTTGCCCTTGAACTTCACAGACACCCAATCCAGGTCATCAGTGGGAATCTGGGAAGGGGTCTGAGAGCACACCGGGTCCCTGAAAGCACCCCGTGCCCTGACACAAACAGTCACACATTAAAGTCGCTGAGCACAAAGTCTAAAAAAGAGTAGGTGTCTACAAGGTGCTGTTTTCCTTTTTTTTTATTTTATTTAGTCTTTTGAGGGCTGTACCAGGGCATACGGAAGTTCCCAGGCTAGGGATCAAACCGCAGCAACCTACCCTACAACTCATCCTCATGGATGCTAGTCGGGTTGGCAGCCCACTGAGCCGCAACGGGAGTTTCTCACCCACACGAGGAGCCCTGAGCCAAGGCTCCACCTGGCCTGTGGCAGCTCTGGTCTGACAGGCAGGTGACAGGGCAGTCACCCTGTCCAACACGGGGCTTGCCCTCCAGCTCCACATGGACAGTACATGACTTCGAAGTGCCTTTTTTAAAAAATAAAAGCACAGAGTTTGTGGGTTACAAATTTTCCATCACCCTCCAATCTCCCCAAGTCTAGTTTCTCCGCAAAGGACTGTTTATCTTTATCCCGCATGCCTCTTCTTCTCAAATGCCCACACAATCCTGTTGAGGATTTTATTATTTTTCCAGAAAAAAAAAAAAACAATAAGAATGTAAACAAATCTTAAGTAAACAGAATTCTTCTGGCTTGGACAGCTCTCATCTGCTCCCCGGAATGTGAGCAGTTAATATCTCACGGAGCCACAGCCTCCCCCACCCATCCTGGGGGTGCTTCTCCTTCCAGACCCTTCTCTCCCCAGGAGAGGCCCCTCCAGACCCCCGTGGGGTGTGGGATCCCACAGAGCTGTTTTCCCGACCTCCAGCTTTCTTTCCCGTGGGCCAGAACTCCCGGCACAACAAATAGTTTCATCTTAAGAATAGAACAAAATTCTCGTCCTCGGGTTGACATACTAAACTACTGGCAGAGATGTAAGTCTCGGGACAGCTTTTTAAAGTCTGTCTGCAAACAGCACCCAGATTAAATGCGTCTCCGGAGCCCGCGTGGGGACGGAGCTACTTGACAGCGGCATTCCTGCAGGCCAGGAGGATCACAGCCCGGGCCGGGCACATGTCAGGCGGTCTAGACAGTGGGCCTTCTAATTCTGGAAGCGCAGGCGATCTGCAAAGCCAGCCAGTGAGGCGAAGGCAGATCCACCTATTGTGGACACAACTGAGTAAGAGGGATATATTTATGTATTTATGAATTCGAGACGGCTGAGTCATCCTATCAAATCGGAGGTAAGAGTCCAAGCCAGAAATAGTCATCAATTTCTCCTCTTAAGTTATAGGGTTTTATAAAAGGTATACGGATGAAATAGATTTTACGAGGTGAGAGGAGATGCTCCGTGTTTAATTAGCAAATGAGGACACTTTGTGCTGGATTAATCCACACGGGGGGACATGGTCTACTTTTGGTTTTGTTCCGAGTTCTCCTGTGTGTGATCCTGCTGCCGGGCTCATTAGAATTTAGGAGCGTTTCTGTCTTGGCCTGACATCACTTCCAGCTGCATCACGAGTGTGATTTAAAAACGGTTAAGGACGAGAATGGCTTTCCTTCCCACACTTGTGCTCATGGTGACAGGACATATGTTAACTCTTTCCAGTTTTAGCCGAGAGTAGGTGAACCTGATGCTTATTGCTGGCCAGATTCTGTGGATTTTTTTTAAGCAATTGATCTAAGAAATATCTTCTTAGAGCTGCACGATGTTCCTGCAGATAGAAAGAGTCAGAGCCTATGATTCTGTCCCTAAGGGGAATTTTTACATGAAAAAAAAAAAAAATCACCATTGTGAATGCAGAATGGAATATTATGCATCCATTAAAATGAGGTTTATAAAAGGAGGATGTAAATTTATATTTTAAATAACAGCAGGAAAAATACAAAATAGTCTATAAATGTGCACAGTTGAGATTGTATGATATATAAAGAGTGGTATAATTTTACACGAAATTATATATTTGCATGTATTTCTATCTAACTAACGGCACATACGGAGACGATGTCTAGTGGGAAGATCAGGGTGACCTTGACTTTTAAACACATTTAGCAGTAAATTTATATGTATACAAATGTGTTCTTAGAGCTCCTGAGTTTTTATAAGAACATCTTATTTTTTTAAGCAACGTAATATTACATCGCAAGTGAAATGTACTGATTAATTATTCCATTATCAATATGTAATGTATCCAAATGTAAAGATTAATTGTCCCATTATCAATAAAGAAACAAAGTGAAATTGCCTGGCTCTCTAATTCTGAAGGTCTTTTGGCCGTTCAGTTTTTCCAAGTAACAATCCACAGGGAATAGAGGAAGAGAGATTTTCTGAGAGGCTTACAAAATGTTCTCCTCTCCGAGACTTCATAACTTTTCAAGTCACACTACAAAATAGAGTGTGGGAAGGGACAATGGCAGCTTCCATGATTGTGAAATTTTTCCACATCCACTGTATTTTAGTGCATTACAAGCAGCCACTGCAGGGGAATTGATGTCAAAAAGGGAAAGGTTCAGCCAGTTCAACATATGACAGATACTGACGGGTGCCGCTCAGGAGCCCAGCAGCTGGTACAGAGAAGGTGCAAAGATGCAGAAGTGGGGACCACCAGGCTCTAAGGGCCCTTCAGCAGCATGGCACCATTTTGTCTCTGATTTTTTAATCATTATTATTACTTTAGAAGGCAGACATTGTTCCCTGAGGATGGGAATAAATTAACGAGTTACACAAACCTGCACATCCTGGCTTCAAAAGCCAAGCTCCTCTCTCTTGCTTTCCCTGCTCCCAGGTAACAACCCACAACAGACCAGCCTCCAGCCCTTGACCTGTGTGTGTTCTTGGGTTTTGCTTTTTACTCTTGGGAACACATCCTCAATGCCAAATGCGTGATAGAAAATGCCTCCATAGATCCCAGGAGAATCGGAGCCACGGCCCCCTTGGCCCCTGGCTGTGAAGGCTGAGGTTGCCATTCCGCCCTCTTCTCGCTGCATCTGTTTTAAGGCGCCATGAGCTGGAAGGGAGGAAATTAGCACGGGGAGAGGGAACAAGGAACACACTGTAATTTTTTTACAATACACCAACAGTAATATTGTGACAAACAGCTCAAGAGGGTAATTCGGCGGCTTCAAACACTCAAGTTCAGCGGAGAGCAAGATCTATGCTTGAAGCGCAAACAAGGGACTTAGAGCATCATAGGCCCTGAGCACCTTAGAGCCTCAATACTGATTTCTTGGGTGAACAGACACATGAACGAGTGAATGGGTGCAAGAATGAAAGCAGACAGTATTTGAGAAAATCCAGGGGATTTTTTTTTAGATACATTTTCAGCAAAGCTCTTTATATACCTGTAGTGAAGATTTTGTTTTATTTTTAATTAAATATCTTTTTTTTGCCTTTTTTTGTCATTTTAGGGCCGCACCCGCAGCATGTGGAGGTTAACAGGCTAGGGGTCTAATCGGAGCTGTAGCCACTGGCCTAAGCCACAGCCACAGCAATGTGGGATCCGCGCCGCATCAGCAGCCTACACCACAGCTCATGGCAACGCCGGATTGTTAACCCACTGAGCAAGGCCAGGGATCGAACCCACAACCTTGTGATTCCCAGTCGGATTCGTTAACCACTAAGCCACGACTGGAACTCCTTTATTAAATATCTTTTACTTCAAACTATGAGCCATAAATGGACCACCGGAAACCACACAGTAACAGGGTTTATGTCAGGAGAAACCCCTTAAAAACTAAAATACATTTCCCCCAAATGTATTTGATTAAATAAAGCACTTATAAGGTTCCTAGAAGCTTCCAAACTTTAAAAAAAAAAATTTTAATTGCTTTTTTTTGGCTGTGCCTGCAGAACATGGAAGTTCCCGGGCCAGTGATCAAACCACATCACGGCATCACCCCGAGCCACTGCACTGACAATGCCAGATCCTTGACCGGCTCTGCCACAACGGAACCCCAGAAGTTTCCAAATATAAATGCAAGCAACTTTCTCAGAAACAAGTGTATTGCTAACTCACCCATATTTTTTACATACATATTTTCCAGTGAAATATAGCCCAGTTTAATAGTATTTGGAATGAAGGTTATAATAGTGTATTTAAAATTTAGAATAAATGAGGAGTGTGTTGTACTTTAAAATCTTCCTCTTTTTCTTTTACTTTTCTTTTTATGGCCATAGCAGTGGCATATGGAAGTTCCTGGGCTAGGGATCAAATCGATGAGGCCAAAACAACAGCCATGGCACCACAGGATCTGAGCCGCATCTGCAAACTGTGCCACAGCTGGTGGCAAGGGTGGACCCTTAACCCACTGAGCAAGGCCAGGGACCAAACCTGCATCCTCACAGAGACTTTGTAGGGTCCTTAACCCACTGAGCCACAATGGGGACTCCTAAATTCTTCCTTTTTAGAGTAGAGAAAATTAAACAGCAAGCACTAAAACAAACTATATAGCCAGGAAGCTATAAAAGCAGGTGATATTCAAGCAAGTTCTGAGCACATTTTTTAAATATCACTTAAAATATTGAAATATTAACTACCAGGATCAGGTTATTTAAATTTAGGAAAAGAACTAGACGCATCATGAGAATCCAATAGAAAGACAACAACTGGAAAAGCTCTTTCTTAAAAACTAGAAAGTGCTTTTAAAAAAACATTTGAAATTCAAGTACTTGTTAATTTTATTCAAAACAAGGTATTTAAGTGTATTTCCTTAAAAAATAAAAGCATAGTCAAGGACACCCCAAGTTAAGGAAGTCTGGCTTTGTTTAGATTAAAAATGTACTCGCATTCTAAGTCTCCAACTATTTCCACATCAAATCTGCGTGGCACTTACATTTTACAACACAGTTTTCCAGAAAATACCATCGACTACATTAAAATATAAACTTCCAAGTCAGAGGTAGCATAAGTCCTGAGCCAGCATCAATTTGAAGACCCCGCGTTTCCTGCATTATCACAGTCGTGGTAAACTCAGCTGAGGTCTGAAAGTCAATGCGGATCCCAACTACGTATGGGAAAAGGAGATTTTGCCCTAACTTTGAAACCATCATATAAAATTTCCCCTCTTTTTAAAAGCATGTTGCCTTCATTATAAACATGACACCCGCTGATGTAAAGAATTATTGAAAATGTAAAAAAAATAAAGAAAGAAGAAAAAGCAGCTTTGCTACTTTGCCCCTGTCCTTTTAAAACCGCTGTGGGAATCATACTGTATATAATTTTGTAATCAATTTATCTTTTAATTTAACATGATAGCTTTAGCAAGGCCCATGACTTTCAATGTTCTTTGATGACATAAATTACAATGTATTTAATTATTTTCCTTCTCTTGGACAGCTAGGTGTTTCTCAACCTTTCAAGAAAATAAATAATATTGTAGTAAATGACAGTAGAAACGTTACGTTATACTATTAAATTAAAAGCCCAATATACAACTGGACACAATTGAATTTGAATTTAATCTAGCTGATTTTAGACATTTAGTAAGAGGTACTATAAATCCTAGTTCTATCCATTCTTTTTTTTTTATAGCAGGTACAAATGAAAGATACACTATATGATATTTTACTAGGGCTTTGGCTCAGATTCATTTTAATACATGAATCAATGTGTTATAAACCCACCTAACTCTTGTAACACCAGACTCATACTTCTCCTTCCTACATAAGAGACTCTAAAGAATACTTTCTCAAAAAGTACAATGAAAGCTAGGTGGTGACATGAACAGTCCTAGCTTGCTAGTCTAGCTGCATCATAAAAACAACATATAGAAATTGTATATAAATTCCTAATGATCACTTCTTATTATACCTATGTCTGTGCAAACCATATAATATCAATCAAGACAGACTACCTTTGCTTGTGTTTAAAAAAGAAACAAACACAAAAGAAAGGAACAGGGAGTTCCCACCGTGGCTCAGCAGGTTAAGAACCTGGCATAGTGTCCATGAGGATACTGGTTCGATCCCTGGCCTCACTCAGTGGGTCAAGGGTTCAGTGCTGCCCCAAACTGCAGCACAGGTCACAGATGCGGCTCAGATCCAGCACTGCTGTGGCTGTGGCATAGGTCCCAGACTTGGCTTGGATCCTGTGTTGCTGTGGCTGTGGTGTAGGCCGGCAGCTGCAGCTCCTATTTGACCCCTAGCCTGGGAACTTCCATATGCCACAGGAGTTACCATAAAAAGAAGAAAGAAAAGAACAAAACACCAAAATAACAGTGGCCCAACAAAGAGGAGTTTAGCCCTTTTGGGGACGGCTTCCCTGATTGAGTCAGCTCAGAATGTCCGAATATTTTGTCCCAAAGCACTTCTGTGCCAACACGAACATCTGCCATGGGTATCAGAGAGGTGTGGACTCAGAGCTGAGCCCAGTAAGAACTGGCATTCATCACTCCTCTCTGCAAGCCCACGCTAAACTTGCAGGAAGCAGAGCTCAGCCCTTTGACCAGTTCACTGGGAGAATCAGGGATCAGTGAAAATTTTCCATGGCTGACACGCGGATATCCTAGAGCCTTGCAGGAATCAGCACCACCCCTCGGAATCTAGAGATTCCGAGAGTTCCTTTTCCCTCTCACTACACAGCTCCTCTGCCCTGGAGGGCTCGCCACAGTATAGCTGCTCAGATACCCCCAGTGGTGGCCCAGGCCAGGCTTTCAAGTACCATAATATCAACGTTGATTAATAAATTAACAAATCAAGACTTAGAGACAAGGAGCCAGTTAATCAGTTAGGTTTTCCTTTGTTTGCATAGCAATGGACGTTTAGGAGGAGGTCCTCCTGTAATGGGATTCATAGCCCAGCTCTGCATCACAATTAGATGGACGGTGTTGGAAAGCGTGTCCTTCCATCAGGTAGAAACGGGATCAAGGTCATCTCACACTGTAAAACCAAGACTGCTGTTGATTCCTCTCAAGCATCCTTCTCTTCGCTGTGATTCCCTTACACCACATTCTCTTTGGACCATATGGTCCCTGGAGGAATGATAATAATAAATAACACATTTGATCTCAATGATCGCAAACACATACAGTAACATTCTTAAATGTCAGGCATTGTTCCAAGTATATTACATGCATTATTCGTTTTCTCTTCATATTAACGCTTTGAGGCAAGTAACATTGTTTGCCCCGTTCCAGATGAGGAGACTGAGACACAGGCAAGGAAAAGAGCTTGCCCCCAATCACACCACTAGTCAGTAGCGAAGACAGAAATCCAGACCAGGGCAGTTTGGCTCCAGAGACCCTTGGTCTCTTTCACTGGACACTTGCATTGCATCAGGATGCTTTAGATTGGTTTTCGAGAACTCTCAAGGCAAACAGGGTCATTATTCGTACTTGAGAATGAAGACCTTGTGAGCACCAATGCAGGAGTTTGAACCTGGCATTAAGGACAGCTCCACAGCCAAGGAGTTTTCACTCTGTCAGACTGTTGCTTGCTTTACTGTCCCAAGACCTACAGAATAAGTTCTTTTCTCCAGCTGTATTTTTGCCAGTAAGAACACTTGTTTCTTCCCACCCTTTTCATTTCATTGCAGTCTCCAGCCCTTGTCAAAAGAGCTTGCAGCCCCCGGGTCATCACTTCATTGGGTCATGCCAATACTGCTTACTGCCCTTGAGCTTGCTTTGAAAGCTTCTTGGTCTATGTTGGAGTTTTAGCACTCCTTGGGAGAGCTGTTTAATTCAGATCCTCTCTCTAAAAAAAGAAAAAAAGAAAAAAGAAAAACTTGACTCCCTGAAAACTGACCCCTGGGTTCCTGGGTTTCCTGTCACTAGCCGGATTCTGTGTCCTGGGACAGCTAATTTGCCCTTGAGCTTTCCCGGCAGACTTACACCTGAGCCCAGGGCACTGACGTCTCCTTTTGCCAGGTAGGACCCACCTTCAGAAGCATGGTCCACCTGAGAGCTGAAGGCAGCTGGGTAGTGGGACTAGACAGAAGGAACAGCACAAAAGACACGGGACCAACGGTCTCAAGGCAGCCCCCTGAGGGTGGAAGATGACCGCAGTGACTGCTCATGGGGGACTTTGGTGAACCTCTCGCTCACAGGCTGACTTTCAACCCAAGTTTCACATAATATGCACTTTTCCTCATAGAAACGTGGAGCTATTGCCACCATTGGCAAATGAGCCTTTGATGAAATATGCAGGATAGCTGGCAGGCAGGCAGCATAACTGAATTCACAACCACTTGCCACAGGACCACAGTTTAATGGGAGCATTACAGTTTGCTAAACACCATAACCGTGGCATCAGATCCTATTAATCCAAAGATGGGAAAGCTGCACGCTGCATTTTTTCTTTGCTATTCGAAGGTGTGTATTACTGGGTGCTTACCTCTAGAGTCCACGGGTGCTACCTTCTTAGCTTCTATATTCAAGCATCCTAAAAATAAGTCAAATTCGAGTCCCTCCAAATTTAGTGCCTCCCGAATCCAGCTAGCGCCTCCAATTTGAAATCCAATTTCTAAATGTCTCCTTTAGCACGTCACCACGTAGATGGCAGCTCCCAAGGAGCTTCTATTTTTGTAAACCAATAAACAAACAATCAGGATTATCTATTGAGGCCCAGTCCCGTACCAACTGTACGGGGCTGGATGCATTCCGGATACTGGGAAAGGGAAGAGGGAGTGGAGGGCTGCGTGCGCGTGTCCTAAATGGAACACGGGTCCAGCGAGAACCCTATGGCCACCTCTGCTTCAGAGACGAGGACAGCTGGAGTCCGGGCAAGTACAAGATCAGGCCCCGAAGTAGACGGGGCGGAGGGAGCCTGGGGCTCAGCTCTCTGGCACGGGGGCCAGCCGTCCTGCTTCAGCCTCCCGGGGCTGACACAGCAAGATGCCACAAGCTGCGGGGCTTCAACCACAGACGTTTTTCTCACGGTTCTGGAGGCTGAGGAGTCCGGGATCAAGGTTCTGGAAGATTCGGTGTGCGGCCGAGGCGCTCTTCCTGGCGCGCCCACGGCCGCCTCCTCGCTGTGTCCTCCCGGGGCGCGGAGAGGAAGCTCTGACACCGCCGCCTCTCCCGACCAGGGTGCTGGCCCATCAGGGGCCTCTCCCCGGATGACCTCATGGAAACGCGATCACCCCCCGAGGCCCGCCCCTCCCCCACCCTCACATTAGGGGGCGGGGCTTCAGTGTAGGAATTTCAGGGTTCCCAAGAAACATTAACAACCTGCTACTCTGGGGTCGTTCCCCAAGCCGGGGGGAGACAAGACAGCTGGTGTTTCTCAAAACGCTGCAGGAACCCACCCTCACTGGTGAGTCCTCGCCAGCATCACTGATCCATGACCTCGGCGGTGGCGGTCCGCAGAGGAGACGGATAAACTAGGCCTAAGCGGCCAGGCAGCTTCTCCTTCTATCCTCCTGGAGAGGAGGGCTTCGGCTTCTCTGCTTCCAAGGCGAGAGTTTGAAGGTTTCTATAAGGGGCCGCTTACTATGAGAGGTAACTAATTTTAGCCAATATCCCCATCTGTTAATATTTGCAGTGAGGCAGTCTCGAAACAGAACTGCTGAAATTGTGTGTTTTCTAATTCGCTTTAGACGTACGAGCCTTCTAAGTACCTGCTCCTTGTGTTTGGGACAAACTTAGCCTGATTTCCATGGGAATCTGCCCCGAAGTTGTCCCGAGAAGGACTACCCTCTGCTTTCCCAGCGCGATCAGGCTTTCCCACCGCTGCTTCGCCTTCCCTCGCTGACGGGCCTCAGCCTTGAAAGAGCGCAGGCCACATACTTGGGGGCAAAAGTAGCATATTTTGAATAGCGTTAATCCTGAAATGGTCGCAACTCGACTCACAGACTGAGCGTCCGAGGCAACGTGGGAAAATGCGCGAAACCGAGGGCTTCTCAGGCAACCTCCCCCAGCATTTAGAAGGAGGTCAAAAACAAAACTGGAGGGCCATTGTCAGTGACATTTCTAGTGCTCAGGCTGTAAAATTTGTGTTGCCCCTCCCTTACAAAGCAGGAATTATATCCCTCAAAAATATTTTTTCTTTCTTTTCCTTCCCTTCCTTCTTTTCTTTCTTTCCTTTTTTTTTTTTTTTTTTTTTTTTTTTTTTTTTTTTTTTTTTGGCATGTGCAGCATATGATCAGGGCTAGGGATCAAATCCAAGCCACAGCTGAGCCAATGCCAGGCCCTTAACCCACTGTGCCACAGTGGGGGCTCCTCTTTTATTTCTGGAAGAGCTCAGAAAGTCCTCTGTGAGTTTTTAAATAAGTCCCGTTGGCCACAACTATTGGTCGTCATTCTCTTCCTCTTCAGTGCCAAGCAACCTTTAAGGTACAGCTTTTGAAGGAGTTCCCACTATGGCTCAGTGGTAATGAACCCGGCTAGTGTCCATGACGACACAGGTTCAATCCTTGGCCTCGCTCAGTGGGTTAAATGATCCAACACTGTCATGAGCCATGGTGTAGGTAGCAGACATGATTTGGACCCCCCCCCCCCTTGCTGTGGCTGTGGTTTAGGCCGGCAGCTACAGCTCTGATTCGACCCCTAGCCTGGGAACACTTCCATATGCTGCACTTGCAGCCTTAAAAAGCAAAAAGAAAGAAAGGAAGGAAAAAAGGAAAGGAAGGAAGGAAGGAAGGAAGGGAGGGAGGGAGGGAAGTGAGAAAGATAAAGCTATTGAAGCCTGTCCAGGTAACCTGGACGAAGTAGCATCTCATGGCCTCTGGGGTCACCAGGCTCTGGGTTCTCTCAGCCAAGGCCCAACGTCAGGTACCACAGTTAATCCTCAGAAGGCCACAGTCTCAGAAATCTGTCAGATGCAGTGTCATGACCCAATTTCTCCCAGGTGAAGCAGGCACCATCCCCCTACAGCCAGAAAAGGGCCCACAGTTTCCATTCAGTTTCTTCTTCTCCAAACGCTGTTCCCCTAGCATCCGGTTACCTGCTTCTTGCCACACTGTTCACATTTCTTCCTTCTGTGGCACATCCACAAACACGCGTACCCGCCCTGCCCTCACGCCCTGTCCCTCTGGCTGTCAGCCTGCAGAGCAGCCAATGTGTCTTGTCTTCAGGAACCAGCCCTGCAGGTGTGCTGGCCTCTGCTCCATTTCCACCTCCTCGTCAATGGGCACCTGCGCCCGGTGCTGCCCCCATCGACCTTGCCAGTGGGCTCTGCACCAGGGGGGGTCCTGCACCAGGAATAGGAGAACTGCCATCTCAAGTGACACTTGGTCAGAGAGCCTCCAGAACAGGTGGCCCTGGCTTCACCGTGTACTTACTCACCAAGCAGATCGGGAAAGGCCCACAGTGTATAACACAATAGAGTTTTCTACACAAGCAGCAGGCAGTCCCTGCTTCTCTCTTGCCCAGCTCTCACCAAGATCAGACTAGAAGGTCTGGGCAGCATGCACTGGGGTGGGGAGAAGGGGACCAGCACAAGCAGAGGTAAATTACAAGGACACTCACGTGTGATGCAGTAGAAATGAAAAACAGTAGAGGCAAAATGTATTTTAAAGGCACATAAACTTGGCTTAAATCCTGGCCCTGCTAATGACGCCCCACAAGTCAATAGCCAAGTTGCTAAATTTTTATGTCCTCGGTTTTCCCCATCCGTGACATGATGAGGCTGCGTCCAGATGACTCTCAGATCCCATATAACTCTGGTAGTCTAGGACCTTGCACTCCAAGACAATGCCTTTAGAATCATGGAGACAAAACAAAGTCATAATTTGCAGTGGGGGTGCAGATAACTTAGTTTTTCAACAATCATGTCATGAAGAATGTTAATCTTTTTTTCTTTTTTTGTCTTTTTGCCTTTATGCAGAGCCGCCCCCGTGGCATATGGAGGTTCCCAGGCTAGGGGTCTAACAGGAGCTGTAGCCGCCGGCATTCGCCACAGCCACAGCAACGCGGGATCTGAGCCGCGTCTGCAACCTACACCACAGCTCACGGCAACGCCGGATCCTTAATCCACTGAGCAAGGCCAGGATCAAACCCGCAACCTCATGGTTCCTAGTCGGATTCGTTAACCACTGAGCCACGACGGGAACTCCAAGAATGTTAATCTTAAGAGTTGGTAAAGACAGAGCCACCCTGTGTTTTTCCCCTCAGAGATAACCTGATTCTTCCCCGTGTGCGACAGAATTACCTCTCGTCACTTAAGTCCATCACATTAGAATAGTTTTATCCTGAATTTTTCTGGGATAAATTCAGGCTTTTCCTGAAATATGCTGTATCTCTCGATCGGCATAGTCCCATTCTTTTTTTTTTCCTTTAATTTTCAGAAATTTTAAAAATCACTTAACGTGTCTGTCTAAGCTGCTGTCCCTTCTCTTTTGCAGGCACAGTTGTGACAACAAGGCCCTTCTCCACGCCCAGCGATTCCTTCTGGAACCCTTTGTCATTCGCTTCTTTTCTGTTTCATCTCGCACATTCTCTCAAACTTACTTTTCATGTCCCAGAATGTGTCTTTGGCCACGTATAATTTTTTGTTTCTTGTAATAAGAGCCTCGTTTCTGTAATGATTTTGAGTTTCTCATTTTCCTGATCTCTGCTCTGAGGCCCTAGAGGGGCCGTTACTCTCAGAAAGGTCGCGTTTTCATTAACATCTTTGACTCCATGGAGAACTAGTTATCATATATATATATATATATATATATATATATATATATATATTTGGCTGAGTGGAATCATTTGTTTCTGGTATATATGTCCTCTGTGCCTTTCACTTTTGTGTTCCAACTCTCGTTTCTGTGTAGACTCCATCTGCCAAGGTTGTACCGAGGTATTTGGGGACAGTTTTCCCATGAACCACCTGTTTGCAGGCTGTTTGGAGGGGGCAGGGGGTTAGCACGAGTAGCTGGAGGCGTGAACTGTGGGGGACTCGGCCGTTACTCTCTGAGCCCTCCAAGATCAGCAGGCAGCATTTCCCACCTGCATTTCTACACCAGTCCCCTGCGTCCTTCAGAACTGTGGTCACTGCAAAGTCCCTCAATCAGTCCGTCCCCCACTTCATCAGCAGCCCCAGACCATCCAGACGTGTCAGTCTCTTCCATCGGCCTGACCTGCCGGCTTCAGAGAGGGAGGGATCTCTCCGTCCGGTGTGCCCCAGGCTCGAGAACATGGACGGACTGCCCCCCCGGGGTCCCTCCTGGTCCTGAACCTGACTCCGTCACTGGGACTTACGTCCTTAAAGAGTTTCCTGTGCTGTGGGGAAATGTTTTTTGGCAAAACAGCCGACGATTAAAAAAAAAGGATGCAAAAAACCACATAATTAGAAATGGACAGAATTGATCAAAATAGTAATGATGATGATTATTTCTGAATAGCGGAATTATGAATGATTGTCATTTTTTTTTACATTTTTAAACTCCTCACAAAAGCTACATAATTACTTGCATAACCAGAAAAATATAATGCATTTAAAAAGGAGTGCGGCCTCTTGGCTCAAGCAAGTGCTACGTATTTTTACCAAATCCACATGTATATTTTTACCAAATCCAGGCTTCGTTTCCTCTCCAGCTCTTCTGCAGCCTTGTTCTGCTTCCTCGGTCCCCAATCTATCAAATGGGTATGAGGCTGAAACCGGATTAGCACTGAGCTCTCCTACAAGTCGGGAGAGAAGGAGTATAAATTGCCTTGAATTTGCCGGGGGCGGGGGGGAGATGGTATCTTCGTTATGAGAACCGTTTGCAATCATCTTAGATAAACTGTTCAGGCCTAGCGTATCCTCCGCCTTTGGTTTAGTTAAACCTCTGAAATGAATTTTCCTTGTTAAACAGAAGCACCGCAGAAAAGGGACCTAGAAATCTCGTTCCAGATCTCACAGCGGGTGGCGCCAGAACAGCCTCTTTGCAAGACTTGGATCCCAGCTCGCTCCTCGCTTGACTCACCTGTCCCAGCGGAGGAGAAGGCAGAGCCTGGAAACATCAGGATGCTGAGAGCGAGACGGCTGATGGACAGACGGCCAGAGAGGGAGGCCGAGAAACAAAAGTGGGCACTTACGACTAGTGTCTGTTCAAAAATAAGGCTTCCCATAGTTTCTGTATCACAAGGAGAGAACGGTTACGTGTACACGTGTAGCTGCATCCTGTTGTACAGGAGGTATTAACACAAGCTTGTGAATCAACTCCACCCCAACACAATTTTCAAAAACGAAAAAAAAAGAGAGAGAGAAAACATCAGCGTAACGTGGGACAGAAATTGGGCAACTGGTGAACTAAATTGAATGTTGAAGTATTTAAATATCCCTAAAATGTCACTGTCCTGATACTCACCACACACATGCACATTTGTGCACAATTGACAGAAATAGGGGGTTTTGCTTAATATAAGGAAGACTTTTTTTTCTTTTTTTGCTTCTTAGGGCTGCACCTGCGGCATGTGGAGGTTCCCAGGCCAGGGGTCAAATTGGAACTATAGCTGCCGGCCTTCGCCACAGCCACAGCCACAGCCACGTGGATCCAAGCCATGTCTGTGACCCGCACCACAGCTCACGGCAACGCCAGATCCTTAACCCACTGAGCAGGGCCAGGGAGCGAACCCGCAACCTCATGGTTCCTGGTCAGGTTTGTTTCCACTGTGCCATGGCGGGAACTCCAGGAAGACTTTAACATGTAGAGATTCTGTAACATGACAGGGACCGGCTGATGCCGAGAAGAGTCAGATGAGATGCCAAAAATGTATCCTTGCTGCTCAGAGTTATGCTATGCAGTTCTTCACAGTAAATCTGCCTTGACTCACCTGTGTGATAAGATCTGTGACACTTTGTATTGCACAATCTGAACTCTCATCAACCCAATCCACTCACGCATCCGCCCTGCAACAAAGCCCCTGAATCACCGAGCCTGGCCAAAGGCAAAGATTATCGCTACATCATCGCTAAGGATTTTTCAGAAGGGCCTTGCTGGAAACAAAGAAGAGTCTGAAAATATTTAGCGAATGGTTCGTGGCCAAGATCCCAACAGTTGGATCACTTCCTGGATTTTCTGTGCAAAACATCAAGTTTTAGAATGAGAACTACTGAGTCTGGGTAGGGAAAAAAAAAAAAAAAAACTTTCAATAGGCACCTCCTGTCATTAGATTAATTTGCTATGCACCTCAGGCTATTCAATTCATGGCAGAGCTATTGTTCCAGACCTGTCCCCAGGCAGGCCCTGTAATGAAGGAAGCCTCCGTCCCCACAGACAGAACCTCTGCAGACTGCAAGGCAGAACCCGTTCCGGTGGCCCCAGGCACCTCTGACTGTCTCTGTGCCCTGAACATTAGCACAGCCAGCAAGAAAACATCCCACAGGGCGAATCAATACCCAGCAAAGGATAATGGGATTCCTCTCCAGGCAGCTGTGTCCTGCCCCCTCCCATTAGCACCTGTCAGCAAGAGCCGTCAGGGCCCGGCCACGGGCAACTCGCCTCGCAGCTCCATCCTCACGCTGATCATTAGAAGCAGCCGCCGCTGAGGCACCCCGCGCTGCCAAATAGTGTCCTTTTCTCCTTAAATGCAGACAAACAATGCCTTCTCCTCTAACAGCTGGCACAGACCTTGTTCATCTTTCTTGTTTCGCTTCTGTTTTGCCCTTTGCACAGCGCGTGAGAAGAGATTATGGGAAGGTAGAAATTAGGTTATTCGTGTTAATTTCAGGAGGAGTTCGACCCAGGGGCTTAGAACCCATCGAAGCTGGCACCAGTCACTTAGAGGTAATCACAGACTGGGAATAATGGTCCACCGACTGTGTCAGCTGGTAAGTGATCAATATCTACCCTTTGGAGCTTTCTCTGTAATCATTTGCTGAAAAAAGGACGAGCGGGGCTCAAAATCTCTCCCCTCTCTTTCTGCCCCTGCCTTTCTTTTTTCCTTCCTCCCTCCCTGCCGCCCGCCCTCCTTTCCTTCCTTTCCCCCTTACTTGCTTCCCTCCTCTCTTCCTATCTTTTGTTCCCCAGGGTCCCTTGATTCCAAAGCAGAAAGGGACAGCCGTTGAAAGGACCACTTCTGATCACAGAGTCAAATGCATGCTGTGACCTAGACCCAGAGGCCAGGGCCAGGCTGGGCACTGCTCACTGGCCTTCGAGGTGAAGCTGCTTTAGAAATCTCTCTTTGGGAAAGGGCCAGAAATTCTAACACGTTCTAGAAACTCATGAGATTTTTACTCAGACATTTTATATTCTTTCCATGAGAACTGAAAAGATACTTCTCAAGAGTCCATTCAATGTTTTTATTTTTGCCTTTTTTTTTTGACAAACCGGATCTTTTTCTTAATGCTGTTTGCATATGACGGACAACTGAGCCACATTCCTTCTTAAGACGAATCAAGTGGTTTAAACAGGAGGAAAAAAGCAAAACTGTGGGATATATTACACAATAATTAATTAATCATTCCCTCATGAGATTACACTCATTCAATCATTCACAAATATTTATTGATCATCTACTAATTGCCAGATGCCAACACACCAACAATCTCACCTTTTGGTAGGGGAAACTACTTGAGGAAAGGAAGAAAAGGGTAGGTGTTTGCACAAAATCTGGTAATTTCTTAAGAACTCTGGAAGTCAGAGAGCAAAAATTCTCAAATCCTCTACTGACAAACAATGTAGATAAATTCCCAACCCAATACCACGTCACCATGAAAGGTTCTACCTCTGGAGCATCTGGAAAAATTTTCTTTCTCTCTCTTTCATCAGAAAAGTAATGCCCATTCATTCTAGAAAGTATAAATAAGAAAAGGAAAAAAAAAACCTAAATGCTTAAGGTCACCATCCAGGAGTTCCCGTCGTGGCTCAGTGGTTAACAAATCCGACTAGGAACCATGAGGTTGTGGGTTCGATCCCTGGCCTTGCTCAGTGGGTTAAGGATCTGGCGTTGCCGTGAGCTGTGGTGTAGGTCGCAGACATGGCTTGGATCTGGCGTTGCTGTGGCTGTGGTGTAGGCCTGCGGCTACAGCTCCGATTAGACCCCTAGCCTGGGAACCTCCATATGCCGCGGGTGCGGCCCTAGAAAAGGCAAAAAGACAAAAAAAAAAAAAAAGATCACCATCCAGAATGTTTGCTAATTATCTTGCACGTGCCTGTGTGTTTGTTTTCTCTTATACCTTGAATCATTCAAAATCGCCGCTATCAAGCCATTTGACATTCAGAATAGCCATGTGATATGGCTCAACCTAGGTAGCGTTAAGGGAATGGGATCAGAGCATTCATGCTCTTTATATCCTGATTTAAAAATTTTAATGCTGTAACATAACATCCCATTTCTGACAATTAAACATTTTAACAGTTTAATGGGAAACAAATGAAAAAATTCCCAGTGACTCGCTCTTTTCCATTTTATGGATATAAGATAAATGGTCAGTCATAGCAGACTCTTAAAAATGTTTATGATTTTCTGGATTTTAATATTGTCACGAAAAGCATCCTTATCTCAAGGTTCTTCCTGTCACGTCACTGAGACTTTGAAATGAACCACCGAAGAGGTACTCTTCAACAAAATAACAAACAAGAGCACTCAGCATTTTGTAAATTAAGCCAAATTTTTTGAATAATGCTGATGAATCAAATACTGCTAACACTTAACACTTGACCCCGATGTCCCTCAAAATTAGTTTTTGCCATCAACAGCTTATCCTGCCCCCATCGCTAAGACACACGCTGCCATCTATTTGTTGAAAGTCTTCCTGAATTCATGTCCTCCTCTTGGAAACACTTATGCTGCTCTAGACCCCATGGGTCTCTGCTCTCTCACCACCGCCAGCACCAAGGAACAGGTCAGTTTACATACTCACACCTCAGCTCCCTGGAAAGAGAGAAACCCTTAGGGGTTAAGGCTGGAAAAAGGAGGCGGGGCCACACAAAGACCAAAAAAATAAAGAGAGGAAAACATTCATCTAGAAAACATTTCTGGGGTCATTAATTTGGAAATCTGAGATACAGGCAAGGTTTCTGTTTCGTTAAGGCAAAAGCTTCAGCGGGGGTAACGGTGGGGGAAATTCTGCACAGTGAACGCATCGCAACCTCCCCAGGAAATCTTACGTGGCGATGAATCACCAGCTTCCCATCTGCTTTGCCATATTTCACCAAGTACGTGATGGCAAGCAGCTCAGAAAACCCCCACCAGCATCACGCCAGCTTTCAACCAGTGCGATCCATTTGGAAAATGGTGGAAATGGGAATCGCAGTGGGAGATTTCACAGCCTTCCTAGGATGCCTTCTTAAACGGTTACAAATAAAACATGAAATTCTTTTGAGCAATTTCAATTTCAGGAAACTACAGAGAATAAAGCTTCCGAAAACGGTTTTGCCTCAGATAGCTCCCCAGGTTCACAACTGAATTCAAAAGTATTTATTTTGCCCAATTATATGCATCCGATATACTTCTAGACATTGGGTAATTTTAGCCAAAGAGCCTGAAATTTCCACAGCAGATGTGGTCCACGTTTTCTTACCCCCTGAAAGCAGCACTCCCAATTTTCCACATCCGGACAACATACATTTCCTTTAGAACCTCTGAAGATGGTTTTGGTGTCCTTTTAATGTCCCACCCCAAAAGGAGGAGCGCTCAGCCCTCTGTAAATAAAAGGCAACAACTGACAATTACAACAATTTGCACACTGATAATATTTGCATTTGAAACTGCAAACTTACAAGTATTATTTCTCTTATTTTCGTTCGGAAGAAAACTAGAGCACAGCCTCCCAAGTTGGTAAGTTAGCTGCGAAGCCAATCTTTCAAACAGTAGGCCTCAGTCTTCTTTGCTGAGCTCCCCTAAGTCACGAAGCACAGAGAAGGCATCGCCGGGCCGACCTACTGGCAGGACAGCACATCCAGAAACCCTCGTGAGCACATGGAAATCATTGCTGGTCCTGGAACAAGCCTTTTGTTGTCCACGAGATGACTGATCACATGTTCACAGCTGGAGATTAAACAGACCCAAAGACGGAGCCGTCACCACCTTTGCCATCATTCCCGAAGTGTAATAAACGGGGGAGACCAGAAACTGCTTGTCCTCCACGAGCCCAGCTGCTTCTCCCACCCGCTCGCCACCGAATGCTCAACACTAATTGTATTTTAAAATGTCAAATGCTATTTATTTTGACATTTAAAAAGAAATTCTTCTGAGAATCAAAACAGTATCTTTAAAGATGAACAGGCATGATAGTAAATTTACAGCTTTAAAGTCGACAGAAAATTCTCCTTCTGCTGTGCTGCCGGGTTTGGAAGGCCTCTGCAGAAACAAGAAGTAACACTGGTTTTCAGAGATGACGCTTTTAGTCTTTTTGTTTGTTTGTTTTGCTTTGGTTTTTTTATGACTGCACCCAAGGCCTATGGAAATTCCCCAGGCCTGGGTTTGAATCTGAGCCACAGCTGCAACCTGAGCCGCTGCAGTCAGATTCTCAACCCCCTGTGCCACGGTGGGAACACCCAGAGATGAGGTTTTTATATACTACCAAAAGTTAAACTAGCGCTCTCCCAGAATCCCTGTTATTTCTAGGTGATCATACAAATAAATACTCAGGGTCACATGTACATCGGAGAAAATCAATATGCGCTGAATGCATTTTCTGTTTTTCAAGCAACGTTTTAAACTAAACACAAAGTCGGTTTGCTCTATAGGACTGTTTAATCTGTTGTGACAAATTGGAGTCGCTCTCTGTTTTTGTAAATAAAGCTTTGATGGCATCCAGCCACACGTATTCGTGGATAGATTGTCTGTGGACTGCTTTCATGCTACAACTTGATCTAAGAAGTCAAGACAAAGAGACTACAACCTACAAAGCTGAAAATTTTACTATCTGTTCCTTTGCAGAAATATTTTGATGTTCCTTGTTGTACTTTATGAAATAGGTTTAGCCATAAAACACCCTAGAAACTCACAAGGAGAGAGCAAATAGTCACCTGTTCAGGACGGATTCAGGAGGGGTGGCCTGGTTAAAAATACCTTTTCTGATGGTGGCTGCCACCCATGCTGTCTGCTCACCTTCATCTGTGTCCACTGAATTGTTCATTTGATGAGCGCCCACCGCTAGGGCTTCCTCAATGAAGCTTGTACGATTTTGCACAATCAGAAATCATCTGCTTTAATCGTGTGCACTTTTAGCTATTAAAATGCTTAATGTCAGGGAAAAAGAAAGGAGACAATGCTATGCAAAATGTATAAATCCAAATATAAAGAGCATGAAAGCTTTGATCCCATTTTCTTAAAACTACTTACAGTATGAGGTTGAGCCGTATTGCATTGCCATTCTGTACATCACCTGGGTTGATATCAGCAATTCTGGATGATTCGAGGTATAAGAGAAAACAAACATGTACCCATGCACGTGAAAGATAATTCCCAAAAGTTTTGGACAGCGATGATAGGCTTTCAAATTGCCTTTCTTTTCTTTATTTTTTGTCTTTTTGCCTTATCTAGGGCCTCACTCGCGGCATATGGAGGTTCCCAGGCTAGGGGTCTAACAGGAGCTGTAGCCTCCGGCCTTCGCCACAACCACAGCAACGCGGGATCCGAGCCGCGTCTGCAACCTACACCACAGCTCACGGCAACGCCAGATCCTTAACCCACTGAGCAAGGCCAGGGATCGAACCCGCAACCTCATGGTTTCTCGTCGGATTCGTTAACTACTGAGCCACGACGGGAACTCCTGCCTATCTTTTTCTAATTCATACTTTGTAGAGTGAGCGTGTATTACTTTTCCGATGAATGTGCATTCCTTTTCTGTGACGGAGCCACGGCTGCAGGAGCCAGGCGATGCAGGCCTGGAAACTGCTAGAGTACCACCTGCTGTGTCGCAATGCATCCCGTCCCATCCCTGGACAATTCTGCTTGTTAGTGGGCAGGAACCTGCTCCCCTGACACCTCCACCCTCACGGTAATTTTGCAGATACTAGAAAGAGGCATCATGAATCTTTGGAAAAGCCTCTGAGCTCTAGGACCTTCCTCCTCTAGGCTGAATAACCAAGTTCTTTCCTCAGTGGCTCATTGGTCAGCATCTTGACATGCACACTCCTGCCCATCTCTTCCAGCTGTGGTCCAGTTGCCCTTCCTGGGTCGCCAGAACTTCTCTCTTCCCTCCTTTTATTTTCCCTTAGCCTGTAAGTACAGTCAAGCCTGCCCTCAGTGTGGACCTACTCAAGGGGGGAGCAACTCAAGACCCTAAAGCAAGTTGCTTTGCTATTGTGACCGTACGTCCTCACGCATCCACGTAGCCACATCTCATTCTGACCTCAATCTTACTTACTAAGCAAGGGTGGGTTTTATGGCTCCGTACCATCGGCACTGGACTAGAACTCTGAGGATGGAAGGTCTAGTGCAGAGTCTGCAACTTCCTAGGCTTTACCAGCTCAGGGAAATCATCCAGTCTTTGCGAGTCATCGCTTCTGCATCTACAGTTTGTCATTTGAGAAAGGACAGCGGTTATTTCTCTTCCCGAGGTTAAAGACCACTTTGAGAACCCAACAGACTCTTCGATTCTTTCACCTTAAAAAAAAAAAAAAAACACGTAAATATCCTACAGATTGAGAGACCAGTCATAAGAGGCAGGTGGGTTTCAGATCGCTGAAATCATGTTGCAGACTCTACCAAGCAGCTTATGCTTTATCCTGAAGGCAATGAGATTCTAATGGAAGCTTTTAAAACAGGACAGTGGCGTTCTCATATTTTTGCTGCAAGAGATTAGAAGGTTGTCAGCATTATGGAGAATGACCTGCGGAGGGCAGGTGGAGGTGTTCTGTGGGCTGGAGGCTCGGGAGCGGACGGGAGGGTGGAGGACATGAGAGAAGGACCCTGCTCTTTGGGACCCTTGATCCTGAAGGGGTAGCCTGTGAACCAGCAGCACACAGGAGCTCGTTAGAAGGGCGGTACCTCAAACCCCATCACAGACTTCCCAAATCAGGATCCACACTTTAACAAGACTGTATGTTGCAGGGGGGGAAGCCCTGGCTTCCTTTTTAGGTAACAGACCTTAGAGATGCTAAGGGCAGAACCAAAATTATGACAGCACAAATGAAAATAAATAAATAAATAAATAAATAAATAAATAAACAAACAAACAAATTTGAGAGTTATATACGAGGCAAGATTGACCCAACTGGAAAACACTGGATGTGAGAAACGGGACAGAGGAAAGGTCACGGAAACACACGTGATTCTAGCTTAGAGCAGAGGCAGGTGGTCCTGCATTTGCTAAGACAGACAGGGAAGACAAGGAGAAGGATAATTTTGAAGACATTTTCAAACTCCCCTGGTGATGTCTCAACACACAGGGCGACACAGCTTTGATGGGGCCTGTCCAACGAACACTTGGAAGTACAGGTTTATTTATTTTTTTTCAGGATTTTGTATTTTTCTTTTCTTTTTTTTATTATTTTTTTGTCTTTTTGCCTTTTATGTAGAGCCGCACCCGCAGCATGTGGAGGTTCCCAGGCTAGGGGTCTAACAGGAGCTGTAGCTGCCGGCCTTCGCCACAGCCACAGCAACGCGGGATCCGAGCCGCGTCTGCGACCTACACCACAGCTCACGGCAACGCCGGATCCTTAACCCACTGAGCAAGGCCAGGGATCGAACCCGCAACCTCATGGTTCCTAGTCGGATTCGTTAACCACTGAGCCACGAAGGGAACTCCA
>PVHT021183517.1:3880751-3993083 GCA_004024745.2 Catagonus wagneri
CTAGGGGTCTAACAGGAGCTGTAGCTGCCGGCCTTCGCCACAGCCACAGCAACGCGGGATCCGAGCCGCGTCTGCGACCTACACCACAGCTCACGGCAACGCCGGATCCTTAACCCACTGAGCAAGGCCAGGGATCGAACCCGCAACCTCATGGTTCCTAGTCGGATTCGTTAACCACTGAGCCACGAAGGGAACTCCAGGATTTTGTATTTTTAAAGCCACACCTGTGAAAGTTCCCGGGCAAGGGGCTGAATTGGAGCTGCAGCTGCAGCCCTGTGCCACAGCCACACCACATCTGAGCCACTTTGCAGCAACGCCAAATCCTTAACCCACTGAACCAGGCCAGGGATCAAACCGGTACCTTCACAAAGACAGCGTCAGGTCCTTAACCCACTGAACCACAGCAGGAACTCTGAAATCACAGGTTCAGAGCTCAGCCAACAAAGTAAACATGCAAAATCAAGGTATTGAGATGTCCCTGGCAGCTGGGGAAGGTGATGGCGTTGTCTTGAAAGGACATGAAAGTAGAGAGGATGGGATGAGAGAACACGGAAAATAAGAGAAAAGAAGGATATGCGTGCAAGTTCTCGGATAGCCACCTATCAAGGGAAAATGAAACGGAGAACAGAAGAGGCTGACTCACTCACGTAGCCTGCCATCAGCGGGGCAGAGACGACCTCCGACATCCGCGTGCCCGCTGCCTCCGTTCCTCACGCCCCTGGGCTTAGCTCAGCGGTGGCTGCTCTGTCATTGCCATTAACACTCCCAAGGTCAAGGGAGACAAGGACCAAAAGCCGCTCCACCCAGGGGACATTTAAGTACCTTGATAAGAGCGGGTTCAGTGGGTGGCAGCACAGAGAGCCGAAGGGAGGGGAAGGCGAAAAGGAGAAGACATTAAATTTAGGAAGATTCTCCAGGTTTTGCAGACGAGGAAATGAGAGAGGAGGGCTCTACCTGGAGGAGGAGGCTTGTTAAAAGGATTTCCATCTTGTTTCATTTTGTTGAAGGATGGTGTGTATTTAATGTGTGCAGGCTGAGAGAAAGGAGTCGTAAGAAAGCAGGAGGTGAGAGCCAGAGAGGTGGAGCAGGTCAGTGACAGAGGAGGAAAATACAGGCGGAGGGAGGAGCGGGCTGCAGAGGACAGGCAGGGGCTGGCCTTGAGCAAAGGCACCAAGGCTCATTATGAAGCATAAAGCAAGTAACGGGCCGGTGAGGGGGTACCCAGGGGAGCCCAGGGACTCACATCTGGCCACCAATGAGCTGGTACTGAAAGCGGCAGTTAGTGCCCAGGTACCTGCAGAACATTCTAGATAGTTCCTCCCATTCCTTCTGCTCTGTTCCTGGGACAGCAGTCTCAAGCCGTCAAGGGCACCGGAGGAAGCTGGGCAGTCTTGTCAGATGCTCTGTACACATATGCAAAAGCCCCATTTGCCTTCTAATTAGACTTTCGCTCTTTAGCTTATAAACGCGTCCAGTGTTTTCATACTTGTGTTTAGGCAAGAGGTAGAGAAAGCATCAGGTTTCATAAAAGGTGAAAAGCCTGGAAACTAGGTGAACGATGAAACTGTCAGAGGAGGAAGTGCTTTCGGGGTGGACACCGTCTCCCTCTTGACAATGGAGCTCGTTCAGGAAAGCTTCAATGGCTCGTGCAGAAAACAAAATCAAGAAATTGCTTTGTCAGAATGTGCAAATTTAATCTCCAGGGATTTGGGGACGTTGGGGCCGGGGGAGGCGACAGGAGCAGTTCTGTAATTACAAGTCACACGGAGGTATTTCATTCTTGGCAGTGATGAGATTGTGCAAATTGAAAAGTATGTAGTGACAGTTGGTGGCAGAAATCCTAGAGAAAATGAAGCCTGCCAGGTACCAATCCGTGCGTGACAAGATCGTCACAAATGCATGGATGACTCACACTTCCCCTACAATGTAATGCTGCTCCTGCAATATGTGATTTTTAAGGTTTTATGTGTAGAGCCCGTGTCACACACGGTCTCAGGTGACACCGGCAACACTTATTCTGTTCCTTGCTCTTGGGTCAAAGATCCAGGGCACAAAGAATAATAAAAAAAAAAATGAGGGAACTTAAAACACCGTTAGGAATTTTTGAAAGTAACACGGAGAGTTAAACTCTTTTGGCTTTGAAATTAACAATGAGCAAGAAAACCAAAACAAACAAACAAACAGAAAATGTGGCACATTAAGCATCGTATTAGCAGCAAACATTGACTGAGCCTCTGTTCCAAGTGACTGAAAGGGCTGTGTGAATCCACACTGGATTTCTTCTTTCTTGTATTTAAAAGATACTTAGGCATTGCGTTAGCTCACTGCTAGGCTTATGGATCTCTGCATGCATTTTCATACAGTGTGTGTGTGTGTGTGTGTGTGTGTGTGTGTGTATCCAAATTTCCCCTCTTTATAGGACAGTAACAAAGTACCACAAACCAGGAGACCTAAACTGCAGTGATTTATTCTTCCAGAGGCTAGAAATGCGAGATCAAGTCCTGAGAGCATGTCACTGGGGTTGATTCTTCCTGAAAACGTTGGGGAGTTTTTTTCAAGCCTCTCCCATAGCTTCTGGTGGTTTTCTGGCACTCTGGGGAGAGGACGGGTTCCTTGGCTTAGACAGCTCTGCTTTCACCTTCACCTAGTGTCCTGTGGCAGGGGTGTGGGTCTATATCTAAATTTCCCCTTTTTATAAGGACACCAGTCGTGCCGGGTTAGTGCCCACCCTAATAACCTCATCTTAACTGGATCCCCTCTGTAAAAACCTCATCTCCAAGAGAGGTCCCATTCTAAGGCACGGGGGTTTAGCACTGGGCATGAGGGGGACAGAGTTCGACCCCTAACAGTTGCTTACTTTGACCTTGGCGCTGTACTGGGTACCAAGTAGATAATGGTGAACGGAAGAGGCGTTCTTCTTGTCTTCGTGGAGCTTAGAATCGGGGCATAAAGACGGATGTCAGTCGAGTACTTAAATAATTACTCAAATAATTACCTAATTACAGCTGTCATGAGGTCTATGGAGGGTTATGTGAAAACACGCAAAGGAGGGATGAAAACCGCCTGGGGATGAAGCAGCGCCCCCGGGAAGCGCCACCACGGAGGGGTAAGCGTCTCCGGCGGAGGCTGGTGGGTGGCGGGGGTGGATCTTGGCGAGATGGAGGAGCGAGAGCGCGCTGGAGCATATGTCTCAGTGACACAGTCATGAAAAGAGAAAAAGAACCAACCCTTCTCACCGACTGCTCCCTTATCTCCCCGCAGCCTCCCGTTGCCGGCTGCTCACTGCCACCCACCTCCCCCTCCTTCCCTTACGTTGAATACTGTTTGGTTTTGTGTTTTCTCATTTTTCAGGACTATATTCACGAACTTACCCAAAGCTGATGACCCGTTTCTGTAAGCAGTGCACCCCCCACGCCTCGTCCCTGGGTACCCCTTTCTAGGAAGCAAGCCCTCGTAATCCCAGCCCCCGGGCTGAACTAGGTGCTGTGCGCCAGCGTCCCCCGCAGCATAGTCATTAAAGCGCAGATTCCGGATTCGGACTTCTTGGGGTCGGATCCTGCCTCTACTCTCCCTGAGCGGTAGCCTTGTGGCTTCCCCGCTGTGAGGCAGGGGTGCCAAGAGCCCAGGACGCCAAGTGCTCAGCCTCACAACTTGTTGTTAGGATCAAATGAGTTCATACACAGAAAGCACTTAGAAAAGTTCCTGGCATATAATAAACACACGACAAATACTGGGTATTTAACCCACACTCAACTGATTGCTTTGTGTGTTTCTTCCACTGGATTTTAAATGTCTTAAGGACCATTTTACCCAGTGCCTAAGGCATCTGGTATATACACAGTAAATATTTGTCGAATGAGGGCATGGTCTATATGAGGTGGGCCTGAAATACCATAGATTTCATTTCTGACTCAAGTGAGAAATGGCTTAAGTGAAAAGACTAAGGAAGGGAGTTCCCCTTGCAGCTCGACCGGTTCCTGCGTGGTGCCCATGAGGACGCAGGTTCGATCCCTGGCCTTGCTCAGTGGGTTAAGGATTCTACATCACCACAAACTGCGGTGACCTCACCGAAGCGCTTTGGATCCCGTGCTGCCGTGGCTGTGGCATAGGCTGGCAACTTGACCCCTAGCCTGGGAACCTCCCTGTGACACAGGTACCACACTAAAAATACAAGAAAAAATAAATAAAATAAAATAAAATTTGGTACATAAGAGACTTCTTTCCATGCCACGCAATGAAACCCCACCTTTGCTTTGCTTCAAGGGCAGATACTGAGGAGGAGGAAAATGTAAGCTAGTCTTGGTGCTTACTGGCTTCAGTGGCTCAGGAACACTACACCAGTAGTAAGAGGGAAGAAAACTGGACCTCGGCCACTGGGAAGGAAGGAAGAGCCACTGTTGTGGACCAGATCCTTAACCTGCCAGGCCGCCAGGGAACTCTCCTCGTGTTTTGATGAATTCTAAGTGCCAATATTTTGTTAAGAATGTTTACATCTATATTCATGAGGAGTATTAGTCTATAGTTTCCTTTTTTCCCCCAACCGTCTTTGTCTTGTTTTCTTATGAGGATAATGAAAATAACTCCACGAAGTGAATTGGGAAATATTCTTTCCTCTTCTATTTTCTGGAAAAGAGTCTATAGAATTGGTGTTAGTTGTTCTTTAAACATTTGGTAGAATTTTCTGATGAAACTATCTAGTTTTCCATTTGGGGAGTTTTCAAATCACACATTTAATTTCCTTAATAGTTATAGTGGTATTCAAATAATATATTCAATATCTGGTGAATTGTAGTTGTTTGTATTTTTTGAGTAATGAGTATATTTCATCTAAGTGGTTAAAATTATGTCTGTAGAATTGTTCATAGTATTCCTTTATTATGCTTTTAATATTTGAGGGGTCTATACTGATATTTTCTGTTTCATTCCTGATATTGATCACTTGTGCCTCTGACCAGCTGGAGGCTTGTTAATTCTGCTGATGTGTCCAAAGTACCAGTTCTTGATTTTATTTATTTTCCTCTATTCTCTGTTTTCAATGCCATTGATTTCTGCTCCCATCTTAAGTATTGCCTTCCCTTTTCTTGTTTTAAATTTGTTTTTCTCTTCCCTTTTTAGGTTCTTGAAATGATAATATAGATTATTGATTTGAGACTTTTCCTTTTTCATAATATAAGCATTTAGTGCCATGAGTTTCTGCTTCAGCTCTGCTTATGTCCCACGAATGTTGGTAGGATGCCTTTTCATTTTTATTTAGTTTGATTTTTTTAATTGCATGTATCTCTCTGTATGGCTGTGTTAATTATTATTCTAGGTCTAGGTATTCATTCTATCTACCTATCATCTCTATCTATCTATCCATCTAAAACTTATCACAGGTTACAGGGATCAACATTTAACCAGTTCAAGTGACGTATAGAAACCTTACCTATTTTTACCTTTCCCCATTAACAATATAATTGTCTTAAATGTTTTTTCTATGTATATTTATAACAAGAGTATCAGAGAGTGTTATAATTTTTGTTTCAACTCTCAATTATAAATTAGGAAATTAAGCAGAGTAGAAAATTCATTGTATTTACCTATATCTTTATTCTTGATGCAGACTGTTCTTTCTTCCTTTCTGATGTCCCAAGATTTGTTCTTTTTTTCTTCTCCTTCTTCTTTTTAGGGCTGCACCTGCATCACATGAGACTTCTCAGGCTAGGGGTAGAATTGGAGCTGTAGCTGCCAGCTTACACCACATCAGCATGGCATCTGAGCCGTGTCTGTGACCTACACCACAGCTCATGGCTACTCCGGATCCCCAAGCCACTGAGCGAGGCCAGGGATCAAACCCACATCCTCATGGATGCTAGTCGGGTTCATTACCACTGACCCACAGTGGAAACTCCCCAAGATGCCTTCTTTTATCATTATCTTTCTGTTCAGAGAAACTTCTTTGGTTTCAGGGTAGGTTTGCCAGTTACGAATTCTCTTCGTTTCCTTCCTCTGAGAATATCTTGATTTATCCTTATTTTCTGAAAGAAATTTTTGCCAGATAAAGAATTCTGGCCTGATCGTTCCTATTTTAAAGAATGTTATGTCTCCATGGTTTGTGATCAGAATTCCACTGTCGTGCACATCGTTTGCCCTAAAGATGAAATGTTGTCTCCCTCACTGATTCCGAGAGTGTTTTCTTTGTCTTTAGTTTTGAAAATCTCTCTCCTATGTGTCTTGATGTGGATTCGAGGGGTTTATTCTGTGTGAGATTTGCTCAGGTTTTGGATCTGCATGTTTACGTCTTTTGCCGAATATGGGTGTTTTATTATCTATTCAAGTTATTATTTTTTCAAAGACCTTGTCAACCCTACCCTCTCTAATTTCAGTTTCTGAGCCTCCCATGACACGAATGTTGGATCTTTTGTTATAGGCCATAAGTCCCTGAGGCTCTGTTCATTGTTTGTTTGTTTGTTTGTTTGTTTAGTTTATGTTCTCTCTGTTGTTTAAATGGGGTAATTTATTGTATTTTGTCTTCAAGCTTGCCCTTTCTTTCCTCTTTCCCTTACATTCTGCCGTGGCTTCGGTCACTGCCGTGGCTTGGGTCACTACTGTGGCATGGTGTCAATCCCTGGCCCAGGAACTTCTGCATGCTGTGGGCACAACCAAATAAATAAATAAATAAATAAAGAGAATTATACATTATAGTCAAATGTGGTTTATTCCAAGTATGAAAGACTGGTTCAACATTTGAATAAATCAATCGATATAATTTTCCATAATAACAATCTAAAGAAAAAAGTCCCAATGTCCTACTGCCTGATGGAGACAAATCAGTTGACAGAATTTAATACCCAGTCATGGTAAAAAAAAAAAAAAAATCAACATCTCAGAGAATAAGAATAAAGGGAAACTTCTTCAGCTTGATAAAGAACACCTGCAAAAAACACTACAGCCAATATTAAACTTAATATTAAAATACTGAGGGCTTTTCCCCTAAGATTGGGAATAAGGCAGGGATGTCCACTCTTACTGCTCTTATTCAGCATAGTACTGGAAGATCTAGCAAATGCAGTAAGACAAGAAGAAGAAATAAAAGGCATAGAGATCAGAGAGGAAGAAATAAAACTAGTCCTATTTGTGGATACCATGATTATCTATGTAAAAGCTTCCAAGGAAAATCACAAAAATTCTTAGCATAAGTTAGTTTAGTACAAGATGTAAGATAAATACTCAATAATCAACTGTATTTCTGTAAACTCTTAGGAACATGTAGACACCGAAATTGAAAATACTATACTATTTGCAATTGCTCAAAACATAAGAGCTACCTGTGTGCAAATATAATAAAATATAGAGAGGACAAATATGATAAAATATAGAGAGGACAGGCTAAAAACTACAAAACACTAACAAAAGAAACCAAGAAGACGTAAATAAATAGATATATATACCATGTTCATGGATTTCAAGATTCAGCACAGTAAAGGTGTCAATTCTCTCCATGGTTTAATGCAACCATTAAGAAAATCCCTACAAGAGTTTTGCAGATAGAGAAAAGGCCATTCTAAAGCGTATATGAAAAGGCAAAAGAAGAATAGTAGCTAAAACAATTTGGACAATAAAACCTACTGCAGGAGGAATGAGTCTACTCAATTTGAAGCCATTATATGGCTACATTAATTAAGACTGTGTGGTATTTATAGGAGATAGACATATAGGTCAATGGATCACAACAGAGAGCCCGGAAACAGAGCCACACAAATATATCCAACTGACCTTTGCTAAAGGAGCAAGGGTAATTTAATGGAAGAAGAGTAGCCTTTGTGAGAAATGATAATGAAATAATTGGATACTCATAGGCTGAAAAGAAAAACAGAAAATGGGGAGCAAATTATATCTCTAAAAATCTCCAATCTCTAATAATAGAGTTCAGCAAGATCATAGGATATAAGGTAAACAAAAAATAAATTTTATCCCTACAAATTTTTCTACCTAACCCTCATAATTTATATAGATAATTCAAAGTGGATTGCAGGCTTAAACATAATAAAATTTATAGAAGTAAAACAGAAGAAAATCTTTGGGATCTTAAACTGAGTAAAGATTTCTTTGACTTGAGACCCAAAGTGGACGCCATAAAAGGAAGAACTGATAAAATATCATCAAAATTAAAACTTTAGCTCAGTAAATCACCCTATTAAGAGGATAAAAACCCAACATACGAACTGGAAGAAAATATTTGCAAACCACATGTCTAACAAAGGACTAATCTCAGAATATATAAACAGTTCTCAAAACTCAACAGTGGAAAAAAAACAAACAATCCAATTACAAAATATACAAAAGACATGAACAGACATTTCACTGGTGAGGATATACAGATGGCAAATAAGCACATGAAAAGATGTTTAGCATCAGTATCCACTAGGGGAATACAAAATAAAACCGCAATGAAATATCACTACACACTCATCAGAATAGTTAAAAGAAAGAGTGACCAGGACCAAATCATGGCGAGGATGTGGAGAAGTTTAATCAATCATGCATTGCTTATGGCAATATAAAATGCTACAACCACTTTGGAAATTAGTTTGGCAGTTTCTTAAAAAAAACTAGACATACAATTACCATACAACCAACATGTGCACCCCTGGGCATTTATCCCAGAGAAACAAAAATTATGTTCCTTCAAAACCTGCACACCAATGTTCGTAGAAGCTTTATTCATAATAGCAAAAATCTGGAAATAGCCCAGAAGTCCTTCAGTGGGTAAATGTTTAAACACACTATAGCACATCCACAGCTTCGGACGGTACTACTAGCAATCAAAATGAAGACACTATCCTTATGTGACACAATCTGGATAAATCTCCAGGGAATCATGCTGGGTGAAAAGAAAGCCATTCCCAAAAGGTTACGTACTCTACACTTCCCACTTATATGAAATTCTTGACAGGGCAAAAATCATATGAGTAGAGACCAGATTAGTGGTTGTCAGGGACAGGAGAGAGAGGAGAAGTGCGGGAGGGAAGTAAGTCTGGTTATACAAGTGCCACGTAAGGGACTCTTGTGGCGATGGAGTTGTCCTGTATCTTGTCTGGGTCAGTGTTGGCGTCCTGGTGGTAATACCGTACTATAGTTTTGCAAGACGTCACCAACCAGGAAAATTGGGCCAACCTCTGTCTCAGAGTTCTCTCCAGGCTGCAGCCATCTTGACCCCCACCAGGGAAGTGGGGAGGCTGGAAGTTCACTGGTGAGAGCAGAGTACCAGCTGCAGTGGGTCCAGAGAGCCTAAGCAGTGAGCAGCCGCTATGCAAAACTTGGAGCCCTGGAACAGAGTAGCTCCTCAGAACTCCTCAGGTTTTGCAAATCCGCCCCTGCCCGCCCTTCACGCCCCACCACCATCCCATGCAGATTAAGAAACAGGCCGACAGACCGAAGATCTCACCCTTCGGTAAACAGAAACTAGACATCAAACCTTGGTCAGACTTTTCCTGTTAATCCCACCTACTTCCTGGATGACTCAGAAAGAGGAATGTGATCCCCTGCAAGGGGCAGTTTTGGGGTGCCCTGATTTCTCCGGAGGAGGAGCAAGGAGCCAACCATCTAGGACACGCTCTCTCCTTGGAATGAATGCACACATCACTGGGTCACTTGCCATGCACTCTTTCCCAGCTGGATTAGATCTGAATCCTGGAACCTACCTTTCTGCCAATGGGAAGTTAGCTTTTCCTCAGCCAGTGGTAACTGATTTGCGCATCACGTAGGCAATGGCTAGCAATTGATACCTCCCCCCAAGTACAGACCTTTGAGTGTCAGCCCTTTGCACTTGAATATTCACTTCTTTTCAATGACTTCTCTGGAGGATGGGAGTGCTACTTTTTTTCAAATAATAGGATAATAATGAGTAATATTATCCTATTAATAGTGGATAATAGGAACGGGAAAATAAGGGGAAAACCTCTACAGAGTCTATTTAACGCGCATTTGCCCAGACGATCAATTCCATCACCTCAAAATATTCCCCTAAGGAACTACTTCTCCTCATTTGGCCTTTTTTTTTTTTTTTTTTTTATTAAACACAGGGAGCTATTCATCTCCACTTAAAGTAGGCCCCAGCTATTTTTCCAAAGCTGAGGCTGCTGGTCCCCATTGGTCATCATTCTATGTTGATACGCAGATTTCATTTCCCAAGATTTTCCCAGGAGACTCTTGCTTCTGGGGCCCAATCCTTCCTTGAATGTGCACCAGTCTGTGTTCGCTCCTTCCCTTCAAAGTCAATAGGGGACGGTGTCCTCCTCGGTACGGGGTCACCAAACCCAAGAACAGTGTTGGCTGCCATCTCCTTCATCGTGTTGTCCTCACCTCCTCCGTCCAGAAGACTCAGGAGTCTAGGGATGTGGGAGGTCTCATGCCCACCCTACAGACGTATTTATTAGGTCATTGTCATGGCCATGAAGATGGCTTCATTCTTCCATACTTCATTCTACACACTCTCCTTGAAGTCCTCAGTCAGTCGGCTCTCCAATGTCACTGCAGATCTGAGCTGTTGACGTAAATGTATTGAATTTTGTTTTGTCATTTCGATCTCACATTCCAAAAACTCTGAAGGAAACCGGTGTCTTTACCAATTATTTTCCACATCACAAATGTTTGAGTTTTGCCCTTATAGAGAGATCATATAACTTAAGGTCCAAACGGCTACAAGTTTGAGGATGAAGGGTAACACTATGGATAATTATGAAAGATTTGAGGCAAGAACAGGCTGTCCTGGGAGTTCCCTTCATGGTTCCGTGGTTAACGAACCTGACTAGGAATCATGAGGATGCGAGTTTGATCCCTGGTTTAAGGATCTGGTGTGGCCGTAAGATGTGGTGTAAATCATAGATGCGGCTCGGATCTGGCGTTGCTGTGGTGTAGGCCTGCAGCTACACCTCCCATTCGACCCCTGGCCTGGGAACTTTCACATGCTGCCCATGTGGCCCTGAAAAGAATAAAAAAAGGGCTGTCCTGAGCAAACCAGGCTGTGTGTTCAGACTGATTGCTAAATCTCTATTTCAATGCATGCATTATTTTACAATAGATAAATCTTATTAAATCTGTGGCTTATATCGTTTCCTTTCCCATTTCTTGACATTTATTGTGCAGGTGTTTCTAGAGAAGAGAACATTTTTCTCTGGTTACTTCCACTGTTTTTATCTCTTTGGTTATCTTTTTTTTTTTGCTTTTTTGGGAGGGTTGGGGGCGAGCCCATAGCATATGGAGGTTACCAGGCTAGGGGTCGAATCGGAGCTGCAGGCACCGGCCTATATCACAGCCACAGCAACGAGGTATTCAAGCCACATCTGCAACCTACACCACAGCTCATGGCAACACCAGATCCTTAACCCACTGAGCGAGGCCCGGGATTGAACCGGCGTCCACAGGGACACTAGCTGGGCTCCTTACCACTGAGCCACAGCGGGAACTTCCTCATTTGTTTTTACTATGTGAGCTAACTCTGGCTTAAATTGCCCCCCTTTCTTTTTCTCTTTGCCAATGCTTCTTTAACCGTGCCTTTGTTTATTTTTTACTGATGCGGAAATGTTATACGACGACGTGTGTTTTTGGAATCACGTCCTTTCCACTGAGAACGGTTATCTTTTCTTTTCAAAAATCCAGAGTTGCTCTTTTGAGATCCGATTGCATGGGATTGAATATGTTCATTGCTCATTTTGCTTGTGTGAAAGCATCCTTAAACCCAGGCTTCTGGGTTAGGACACACCTGCTTGGAAACATTTTGTCCCAGCCAAGGTGTGTAAGGGAAAAGAACGGTTGAGCGTCAAGTGAGAGATAAAGAAGCAGGTGGACCCTCCCCCTGGGGGCTGTAGACAGAGCCTGTGCTGAGTTTCAACTTTTTATGTGATAAAGAGAATTTATATTCCAGGAAAATCATTAAAAAAAAAAAAAAACAGTTCAGTGAAGAATAACAAATAAGCTGCTGAAGATTTCACTGAGAAATCCAAATGGAGGTTAAATCGGGGGAAGAGTGGTGCATTTGTTGGAAGGAATGTGGACAATCTGATTTTACCACAAGCACCATCGAGGGAAACAACCAGTGTCAAGTTCCTAACCTTGTGCCCACCCCCAACAAAAGTCACAAGGGGATGAAACATTTTGTAACTTGTAAACAGAGACAAATGAAATGACTCTCCCTCCAGAAAAAACAAACAAAACAAAACAAAACAAAAAAACCTTATTTAAGAAAACTGGATTTGTTTATATTCAAACAATAGCCCCATCAAGACAGATTTATTCTTTAATCTCTCTCACGAAAAAAAAAAAAAAATGTGGTAGGGAAAGCAATACTTTCTTTGTGTGCATGCGTGTGTGTCTTTTTAGGGCCGAATCCACAGCATATGGAGGTTCCCAGGCTAGGGGTCGAATCGGAGCTGTACTCACCAGCCACAACCACAGCCACAGCAACGTGGGATCCAAGCAGCGTCTGCGACCTACACCACAGCTCACAGCAACGCCGAATCCTTAACCCACTGAGCGAGGCCAGGGATCCAACCTGCGTCCTCATGGATGCTAGCCAGATTTGTTTCCACTGCACCACAACGGGAACTCCCAAGAAAGCAGTATTTTTAAACCAAAAAAAAAAAAAAAAAGTTGGCAAAAAAATTTTAATGATGTAGGAAGGGTTTATTCTGTAATACTGAGTTCAAAAGAAGGACTGAAATCAAATAGCTAACACAATTTTAGCAAAAGTGATTATATGCTACACACACACATACGCACACACACACCCTTAGCAATATCTCTGCCTAAGAGGAAAGATGAGTAAGCCATAATACTCATTATGGTTGCCCTTTTATAGGATATTTTTTTTTCTTAGATCCTTTATACTTTTTAGAACATTCCATACTTTTTGGCATGAGTACATATTACTTTTAAAATACTTTTATTACAAAAAAGAAACAAATAGGAAAGAATAACAAGGACCCAAAGCCTAATCGCTCCCTGAATGCATTTTAAATAAAAAGTCTGAGTAACAGCCTCTGTCCATTTTCTCCTTGACAATCCAATCTCCCAAAAAAGAAACTCTTTGATAAATGATAGGCTTTCCACACACAAAAGCATAAGAAAATTTCTGTATTAACTTGGCACATGCTATCAGAAATATAAAAATGGGATAGGTGGCTTTGGCTAGATACCTTCTAACAGTGCTGGGTAGACGAAGGGCCCATGTCTTAGCCTCACAGCAGGCAGAAACTATCTTCTCCTTGCTTAAGCTCAGCTTGTTTCCATAGCTTACATTCTATTGGCAACATGTTAGAAAGGTTGAATTCTCAATTCTCTCAATTCTCGTGCCAAGCCTGCAGGCATGCCACCCCAGTCTCATGCTCCCATCCCCAGCTTTATCCTGATGGGGGAGCGCCCAGGACGTTCTGGGAACATCCTGGTGGAATGTATTTCAGAGCCACCTCCTCCCGCCAATGACAGGGAACATGCTTTGTGATTTTCCAAGAACCACATGAAGTCTTTATACTAAAGAAAGACCTGCTACCAAACCAGCCACCGCCAGGCTGGATGTAGGATTCAAAATCTGCCTGGATTGGCAGTTTCTCCCAGTGGTGAAGAATATTCCTCCAGCTAGCGCCACGTGCAGAATGCATTTTGGTCCAGAGAACAGCTGAGCCTCCTAGAGCTCCAGGAAGCAGTCAGAGGAAGGGTTCCTCTCCGCAGCCACCCGCCCCCGCCCCGCTCTGTTTTAAGGACACAGACGGAAGGAAAGCATGGTGACAATGGAGACTCCTTTGTCAAAGGAGAGAATAGCCACAATAACAACACCCCTTTGCAAACCTGCCTGGTCTCCCAGGGAGAATGAATCTCATTAGTTCCTGCAGGTGTGTGACCTGACTCCCAAGGTTTTGATGGAGTATTTCGTTTACTAAAAGAGGGTGCCCTAATCGTGAATGTTCTCGTGCCTTTCTGTTAGAGGTAAGGGGAAAGCTGCAAATCTCATGGGATGCTGTCTTCTTGTTACCCCAGATCCGTTCAGACTGAACACTCCTAAAGCACCCAAACCCCTCGGTCCCCAAAGCCAAAACCATTTGGACGAGCTCCCTCAAGAACAATTGCTTCTATTGGCTAAAATTAAAGTGATCAGGCCAAGTCGGGTGGGCAAGTTATAACGCTCATATTTCAGAGATAAATCACTATGGGATCAGGAGGTCGAAATGGCCAGCAAGACGGAGGGAACTGAAATCCAGATCTCAAACACATTTCTGGAACCAGTTTCTAGCTGCGCCACTAGTTTTATAAAGAAACTCAAATGTTCAACAGAACTCCTCCAGATGACACAGACCATCCCTGGGACCTCTTATCTGGCGCTTAATCATGTCCCGTGAGTGCATAGCCAGCCCACGAGAACAGGACGTATCTAACCCATCCTCTGCTTGTTTATGTCCGATCATAACGCGGGTGCCGGAAACCGCTCTACACTGGTCGTTCGCATTAAATCTGACACGGAGAAGAACACCAGGAATGAACTGAATAAAGAAAGACCAGAGCTCCGGAATCTAGAAGACCTGCACTTACACTGTAACTTACAGCGCGGCTTGGCACGTGTGTTCCAGTGAGCAGGGCTGTTCCTCATCTTTAAACTGGGGTAGTGATACTGTGTATCTAGAGGGACGGTCGAAATCCTCAAGAGTGGTGACTGTGTGGCACGCAGTGGCAGCTGGGCTATTACGCCCCTTACCCACTAGAAATCAAGCTTATTGTCCTTAGGCCAAACTTCTCATCACTTCTACATCACTGCTGGGTTTTTTTGTTTTTTGTTTTTTAGTTCAGCAATTGTTGCTATTATTTTGAAAACAGTAACATGATTTTTTTTTAATTTTTATTTAATTATCTTTTTTTTTTTTAGCGCCGCATTCACGGCATATGGAAGTTCCCAGGCTAGGGTTGAATCGAAACTAGAGCTGCTGGTCTACACCACAGCCACAGCAATGCCAGTTCCGAGCCACATCTGAGATCTACACCACAGCTCACGGCAACACCAGATCCTTAACACACCGAGCGAGGCCAGGGATGGAACCTGCGTCCTCAGGGATGATAGTCAGATTCGTTTCCTCTAACACACGACGGGAACTCCCTAACACGAATTTTTAATGAGACCCCTAATGGCTGGGTACTTTGGAGGATGGAGAAAAATGGAAGGGTCTGCCGGCAGGGAAATTAAGGCTCTGGCTGTAGAACCAAGACTAAGACAACACAAAAGGATCCGACCTCCAAAGCCATGCGCTGAGTAAGTGCCCTGCCCATGGGCCCTTCAGGAAATGCCGGGCTACTGGGTGGGATGAAGTCAGGTGACGATGTAGAAGGAAGACCCTGCGGACACGGCAAGTGGCCATAACCAGAAGAAAACATGTGGGGTTCACTTCATCAGTTTCGTCATCCAGCACAGGGCCCTGGACCCCCTGGCTCTGCAAGATGTAAGGGAATGAGAGAGGGGTGGGGGGCCGGTGAGTCCGAGTGGTGAGCAGGTGGCTCCACGAACAGCAATAACCAGAAGCATCACTTTCAGAAAGAAAGCAGTCAGGATTCAGACGCAAAAAAAAAAAAAACGGGGGTGGGTATTTCATTTGTTTTCCCCAGGGTGGACAGTGGGTATTATTTTACTGATATCAGCCCTGAACGCCACACAGGGGTCTCTTCCCGATCAGCTGAGCTTGTTCAAGACTGTCTCCCAGGGGAGTTAAGCTGCCTCTGGACCTGTCCTGTGCCCCTCCCAGCACAGAAGGCCGGGCAACGCCTAGAAATCCAGACCTGGCGTCGGGGCCCCTGGGTGTGCGGCCTCAGCCCAGAGACACCCTGAGACACCGGCCAGCAACGCAGGTGCCACCACCGAGCCCCTGACAAGCACTGGCCAGGAGGCCGGGGACCTGGTCTGGTTCCCGCTCTGCCACTCACCTTATGGCCGAGCCCTGGAGCTGCCCCCGGACCCGCCGGGTGTCGCGAACCCTCAGCACACAGATGCGGAGACCCTCAGGCCCACTTCAGATGCGGGTTCAGGTCACGGTCGGGAAGCGTCCAGAAATAAGACGTCGCGACTCTGCCGACACCGTCGGACGACAGCAGACCCGCGTGGGAGACACCTGTTCGTGGAGCTGCGGGGAGCGCACCTTGCACCCAGGGGTTCCCTGAAGCAGGAACTAGTTCCGCACGGTCCCGGCTTCGATAAGAGAAAGAATCGGACGGGGCACCCAGTGCCGTGTGAGGCCGACGCCAGCAGTGTGTGGCTGTTTGTGTTCACTCGCCGGCACTGCTTCGTGCGCTGCTGCTCCCTTCACATCCGCGTTGGCCTGCAGCACCGTTAAGACACCACAATTATAGCTTGTGCTGGAATATCCGTCTCCAGCTGTTCCCTCTGTCTCTGTTCAAATACGTGTGCTCGGTTAACCCGTCTGACCCCACTGCGCCCGGGCTATCTGGCTGACAACGTACTGATCAGGAGGAGGGGACACGTCCCGATGGAAGGAAGCTCAGAAGAAGCGCATCTATCGCAACCTGGAGGTGGAGAGGGCCGGACGTCGCAGGGCGTCCGGGCTCTGTTACCAAGATCGGAAGAGGCTGAGCAGCTGAGGAGGGGCTGAGAGCCCGAGGAGAGAGAGTCTCCAAGTAACCTGTGATTCAAGGAAACTCAGCCCCGTGACGCTGCTCGTGCTCTCTGCAGTTCATGTTCGGGGACAGAGCGAGCCCCAGCCACTCCCACCACCAATCAACAGAAAAGGGACAGACAGGTCGGGAACACGCAGAGCCATTGCAAGCCCTGTGTGTCGCTCAGAGTCACTCACCGTCCCACCCTCCGGATGCCCGCCTCTCACTCCGTCGCTCCTCCACCTGTTCAAACCCTGCCTGTTCATCAAGGGTCAAGAACAGACCCATGGATGGCTTCTTCCCAGATGCGTCCCTGTCTGTCCCCTGGAACCAATTTCCCAACTCGCTGTGGGGACCGTTGACTCCTTGAGGAAGCGGGCTCCTCAGTTCCCCTCTGTGGCTCCCAGACACCTGCCCACTTGGTCCTTGATGCATAACAGACAAGGAGGCCAGTGCAGTTTCAACCAGCTGGACCCCCAGGCAGAGGATCGCATCAGGGGGCGGATGCACGGCGAGGACAGGCTGAACGGTCACCCCACTGAGAACCAGGGTCCTGACCGCGAGGAGGAGGAGCGCGGCAAGCGGGGGAGCTCAGGCAGCAGTCTGACCCAGCTCCAAAGTGGAAAGGACGGTGCTGTCCTTTAAATGAGATAACGTGTGAGGAAAACACTCGTACCCTCTGCGTTGCTCCATAACGCTGACATAAACAGCTCCGATGAGACCCCTAGCCTGGGAACCTCCACATGACACGCGTGTGGCCCTAAAAAGCAAAAAAAAAAAAAAAAAAAAAAAATCCATACCATTGTAAGTTGCTGCTTGGAGTCCAGCGTCATTGTTTTCCCTCCCTCTGTGGCTTCGGGTCACTGACAGCTGATTCCGCACTCAGAGTTGGCTCATTTGCTCCCAAATGGTGACACCAGACTGGCCTGTCTTTGGGGCAGTGGAAGAAGCCCGGGTCTAGGAAAAGCGAGGAGAAGGATCCTGCGTGGCCCATCAGGAAGAGCCCAGTTCGCTCTCTGTGCTTTTGCGCTTCCATCCCTTTCCTCCGATAAAGGCCTTGGCCTCGATGGCATCCAGGACCACCGTCGGAGGCAGAACTCACTGACCAGGCTGAGGGCACCAGGGCCTCAGGGAAGCCCAGCTGCACGTAGGTCATGTGACGTCGCAGCGCCTGTTTTCCTTGCTTCTCCTTCTTGGCTTTAAAAAGTGCATCCAACTTCCCCAAGACTGAGGGTCAGGGCTGTCCCCTCCATGTCACTTTCTCGTGTGCTCGGCCGTCAGCACACACGGTTCAGTCCTTCCTCCCCACCTGGCTTACAAATGTACGCAGCAAGGACCTTGGTTTTGCCCTTTTCTACAGGAAATGCTGGGGCTTCTTGAAGCAGCCTGGACGAAAGAGGTGCTGTGATCTCAGGCTGCCTCTGCAAGTTGATGGTAAAAGTGCCCACGTTAAGACAGGAGTTATAAAACAAACCGTCTTCTGCCTGTTCCTAGGAAGAAGAAGCCGTGTCCGTGCTCCTTGCTGGGGACCTGAATTGAGGAAATTACTCGTGTTGAAGCTACACCTCTGAATCACAGGGTCAGTGTCACACCCACTGGGGTGCCTGTTGCACTCTGGACAAGAATTCCAGGACCTCACGGCAGGGGCCTGGAGCAATTCCCAAGGGCATCCCCGGGCCCGCTGGCTTTCTGACCCGCCTCCCTTTGAAGCACGATGAGCTGACCGAGTCATTTGCAAATCTGACTGACCCACCTTTTCAATTATGTTAAATCACATCAAGTCAACGATCGCAAACTCGGCGCCTCCTCCGAGCCGGGCTCTGGGCTCAACCAGGAAGCAGAAACAGGAGGTTTTGAAAGTATCAAAGTTCATGAGATGGCACTGAAAGTTAATTATCAAATGGGGCTGGTGGCCAAGAAAACCTGATGAGGAAAGAAAGGAGGGGGGAGCTGTCAGGGAAGGTTCTAGAAGGATGGACCTAAGCAGAACCCACAAACCAAGGGAAACAGTGCAGCTGGAGAGAAGTGAGATTCTCCAAAAGGGAGGCTCACAGTTACAGCCTCAGATGACAGAAGGGGACGGGAGGACTTCTCAGCATATGTCTACTCCCTTCGCTGCAATTTTATCCCCTTCATATGGTTCCAAGGGCTGGGAGTCTGAGTTGCTGAGAAAATCATCCATTTTCCGACCTCAGTGTCTACAGCAAGGCTTGGAGGGAAGGGCACAGGTAGGAATGCACCTTCTTGGTTAGGAGACAAAGAACTGCAGTAACAGGGGCCCCGAGACCTGGCACTGGCCTCAGTTTCTTGACTTGTGAGCTGAGGAGCGAATCGGCAAGCCTTCCCACCCCGTGGGACACTTGCAGGTATCAAAGGAGGAAACGGCTGTGACAAGGGATGGGACACAGGGGCTGGATGGCTGCGGGTCAGCAGCAGCAGAGACCGGGAGGAGCGGCGGCAGAGGGCACGTTGTTCCAGGCACCAGCTCTGCCCTTGGAGAGACAGCCTGCATCTTAGTCCTGACTCAGCCATTGACTAGATGGAGAGGTTACCTACCATTTCTTTTCTTTTTTATGGTCACACCCATGGCATATGGAAGTTCCCGGGCCATGGATCCTATCTGAACTACAGCTGTAACCTATGCTGCTGCCGTGGCAAAATCAGATCCTTTAACCCACTGTGCTGGGTGGGGGGATTGAATCCTTGCTTCTGCAGTGACCTAACCTGCTGCAGTCTTTTTAACCCTCTTTGGCACAGCGGGAACTTCTGGAGAAGTGACTTTACCTCTCTGTATCTCAGTTTCCTAAGCCATTAATAAGCATGGAAACAACCTAAATGTCTATCAACAGATGAATGAATTAAGAAGATGTGGTACACACACACACACACACACACACACACACACACATATACACACAATGGAATACTACTCAGCCATAAAAAATGAAACAATACCATTTGCAGCAACATGGATGCAACTAGAGATTCTCATACTAAGTGAATAAGTCAGAAAGAGAAAGACAAATACCATAGGGTATCACTTATATGTGGAATCTAAAATATGGCACAAATGAACCTATGTACAAAACAGAAACAGACTCACAGACACAGAAAACAGACTTGTGGTTGCCGGGGCAGGGGCGGGGTTGAGGGGAGGGAGTGGGATGGAGGTGGAGTTTGGGGTTAGTGGATGCAAACTATTACATTTAGAATGAATAAGCAATGAGGTCCTGTTGAGTAGTACAGGGAACTAGATCCAATCACTTGTGATACAACACGATGGAGGATAATATAAGATAAAGAATATATTGATGTATGACTGGGTCACTTTGCTGTATAGCAGAAATTGACAGAACATTGTAAATCCAATATGCTTTAATAAAAAAAATTTTAAGGCAATGAAGACAATTCCTACACATCATAGGATTAAGCCAATACTTGTAAAGCTCCCCAGAACTTATTTGAAAGACCCTAATCTTCCTTTAGCATTCATTATTAATTATGACTGCAATTTTTATTATCGTTGAAGAGGATCAGTTATTTAAAATTCTCAGAAGCCCAGGGGAACATACGCATCATGGCTGGAGACTCATGGTAGAGTTGACATGACTGCCTGGAGCTGACATTGCCATCTGGATGCAGAATTACGTCTTCTTCAGGGCAGGTCACCCCTTTTCTCTCAAGGCCTTCAACTGATTAGACGAGGCCCACCCAAATTATGGCAGGTAATCTGCTTTCCTCGGGGGGTCTATGGATTTAAATGTTAACTCATTTGAAGAAAGCTTCTCCACAACATCTAACCTGGTGTTTGCCAGAGGTCTAGGCAAGATGGTTCAGTCACTCTGTCACATAAAATTACCCACCACTGCAGGGCTGGGCTTCTCTTGTGAACCTCCGTGGCCATCCGTGCCCAGAGACTCTAGTACTTAGCAGGTGCTCAATAAACACTCATCAAGTGAGTGAATGGATGGATAGGTTAGCACTGCTATAGAATCACTTAGAAACTTGTATTTCAGAGACAAACTCAAACAAAAAAAATCCATGTCTAACTCTTTCTGGCATGAAACCAATGGACTTTTAGAAAAAAAGCACTTGCTGTTCTATTTTGAGTCTTCCCCTGTGAACCCCAGAGGATGACGGCATCCACGGTCCAGCTGACAGCCCCTCCCTGCCGTGGCTCACACCCCATTACAAAGAGCATTACTGTCCATAGGGCAGGGCAGGAAAGGGCGGGAGATGGGAACTCCTGCCAGGAAACAAGCCTCTGCTCTTCTCCCTCAGGAAGCAGCCATGGCTGAGAGGAAGCCTCTGCAGGTGTCGCTTCTAGGGGCCCCAAATTTAGGAAGATCCCCGTGATCTAGAAAAACAAGTGCAAACTGATGGGTTCTCCGGGGTTTACAAGTTGTTTTGCAAACCTGCTTGTAAATGTCTGACCCATAATATACATGCGAGTTTCCCCTTGTGGTTCAGTGGGTTAAGAGCTCAGTACGATATCCCTTAGGATGCAGGTCTGATCCCTGGCCTCGCTCAGAGGGTTAAGGATCCGGCGTTACCATAAACTGTGGTGTAGGCCTGCAGCTGCAGCTCTGATTGGACCCCTAGCCCAGGAACTGCCATATGCTGTGGATGTGGCCCTTAAAAAAAGAATAATAATAATATACATGAATGTGCCTCAAGTTACAAGTGACCCCCAAGCCAGCCTGGCCTGGCTCTGGCGTAGTCTGACTCTTTATTGCTCTTGTAACGTCTTAAGCCTCATATGGAATGGGGTTTCGTTTCACCGAAGCGTGCTGTCCAGAGAATTGTGTGGCTGCTCGAGGATATGCTACAGATCACAGAATTACAAGGTCTTTGGTCTGGAACGAACCAGGACCTCCAAGCACCGGAAGCAGGCCCCCGGGGCAAAGTGGGGCACTCAGAGTCACAGAGCTGAGCAGTTCTGGGCCCAAAACCAGGCCGGCTCCTCCGAGCGCTGGTGCAGAGGCTTGCCATCACTCTGTGGTTTGCCATCGCCGACGGAGGTTAGAGCTAGAGAGGACTAAGAAAAGTAACCAGTTAGGCTGGAACTTGCTACTATATAAAAATGCATGCTGGTCTAAAATTCGACTCACAGTTTAGCTCAGAGATAAACTCCATGATTTCCTCCTGGCCAAACCCAGTATTTATGGCATTTGAGTGAGCAGTAAATTACCAGTTTCAAGCAAAAAATGTCCTTTCTACATATTCACAAACATATCATCACCTCCAAATACTAAATACTAAAATTTATGGCAAATTAGCTTATTATACTTGGGGTAATTTAATCAACTGTCTAATATATATTCCACCGACCCATGTATGTGACTCATAATTACAACGTATCTTGACAAAAATGACTCTATACTAATAAGTAAACAAGACACTTTAAAACGATTGCTGGCCTTGGAGTTCCTGCTGTGGCGCAATGGGATTGGCGGTGTCTTGGGAGCCCTGGGATGCAGGTTCGATCCCCAGCCCCGCACAGTGGGTTAAGGATCTGGCATTGCCGCAGCTGTGGCTTAGGTGGTACTGTGACTCAGATCTGATCCTTGGCCCATATGCCGTGGGGAGGCCAAGTAAGATTAAAAAAAAAGAAAGAAAGAAGGATTACTGGCCTTATCTCCTCTCTCTATAGATTTAATCAGTTTATGAGAGTAGGATGTTCTCTGAATGCATAAAATTATATTTATCTATCATAAACTCTCCATAACATTCAGCTTCAGAATGATGATTTTTTTTTTTAAATTAGGATTCAAAGTATATACAAATATATGTTTCAGAGCTCTATTCATCCAATTCACAGAGACAAAATTTTTCTCCATTAAATGATCCTCCGTTTCCTATAAAGCAAAAATCGTGCCAATGCACGCTGGTGATCAGAACGTCCTTTGGTGTCTGCCCTGTAGGTAAGCATTTGACCGTGACGTTCACCCTTGAACTATGTAAAGTCCTGTGGACCTAACTGGAAAGTTGGCTCTTCTCTTACCAACACACGTGGGCGATGCCAGTGGATATTTTCACAGCCCTTCACGAGGGTCTTACGCAGCAGCTCACCTGTATGAAGGTGACAGAGGAGCAGAGCGGCCCCTCCCTGGTTGCGCCGGCCTTGGGAAGTGGGCGCCACAGCAGCCAGGCACACTTTGCTTCCTATTCCCCTCCTGCTGGGAGGACACTGCCTGGGCTTTGGAACAACTGGGACTGTGAAAGGACAGGTGCCCAAGGCGTGGGCAACCCCTTCTACAGGCCTTGTCACTCACCAAAGCCGCAAATCCCTCTCTCTTCAATGACAGCGTGTCTAAGAGTTTTACGCTGAAAGTCTCTCCACCGGATCTCCACTCCCTTCCCAGCCCAGCCCTCTTGAAGGTTTTTTTATTTGTCTAGTTGACCACAAAGGACAGGGATTTCACACTCAGCTGCTTTGGCATCCGTAGCACAGCATTAATCGTGATTGCCACAAGCCCAACTGAGGCACGAAGACCCCTCCGCTTATTTATAAACATCTCTGATGCTCTGGATAGCTCCTCCTCTGACCACAGATCCCAAGGGGTGAAAAACACAGTCTTCTTTTAATGGAATTCCCAATGAATTCCATTATTCGGCCAGAGATAACAACCAGTGTTTTTGTATGAGAATTTCTTCCCTGTTTTCCTCAGGAACGTTATGTTCTTCTGAATCCCAAAGCCTAAGAAAAATTAACTGTGAACATAGGAAAATGGTAATAATTATCATTTCCCTGCAAGAAATAGAGTTAAGAGACAAGATGGAAGCCACTGATTCAGGTCATCAAGAGTAGGAAATGTTATGTGTGGAGTCCAAGGTTCAGATCTTTGGATCCTCTGGAAACTAGGACAAGAGCAAGAAGCGAAGAGGTGATACGATTTAATCAGTGGGTGTTGTTTGTGGTTGTCGCCATGTTCCAAGGTATATCCTTGCCCTCTGTGCCGCTAATGGCTCGCCATTGCTGAAAATAAAATAAATAAATAAATAAATAAATAAATAAATAAATAAATAAAATAAATAAAAAATAAATATTAATAAAATAAATATTAATACAGTGTGTCCTGTACGCTAATCCAACAAGTGTTCCCATAAATAGCAAGCTTGGGAAGGAAAATAAATATGTAAATCGGCAATATTGACACGTGATTCTGTGATTCCATGAGAGCTATACCCAATACACCCAATAACAGGTATACCCAATACACCCAATAACATTCGCTAGTGTTTTCTAGTGTTTGAGTATCTGCTACAGGCTACAGCTCTGTGTAAATATCTTAACAGAAGAGATGCAAAGGAAAAATGTCAGTGTGGTGGATTACTACATGAAATCAGAAACCGATGTAAAGTTTGACTTAGCATAAGCAATAGTGATTTCAACAGTGACACCAAAATCAGGGCGAGTCGAAGAAACATTTTCACTGTTAAAAGAGAAAACTAGTGGCAGCCGTAATGCCCACGCTGAAGGTGCTTTTGGACACAGAATAATTAGACCGACTCGAGACAAAATATAAGAAAATTGTTTACATCTGGAATATCCATTCTAAACAAAGATTAAGACTATCTCGTGGAACAATTGATGCTTTAGGTGTTACTTATTTATTTATTTATTTATTTATTTATTTTGCCTTTTTGTCATTTTTTATGGCCGCACCCGCGGCATGTGGAGGTTCCCAGGCTAGGGGTCTAATCGGAGCTGTGGCCACTGGCCTGTGCTGCAGCCACAGCAACGCCAAATCTGATCCGCGTCTGTGACCTACACCACAGCTCACGGCAACGCCGGATCGTTAACCCACTGAGCAAGGGCAGGGATAGAACCCGCAACCTCATGTTTCCTAGTCGGATTCGTTAACCACTGAGCCACGACGGGAACTCCCAGGTGTTACTTTTAAAAGGTTACTTTTAACTATCAGATATTTGGGATAATATCCTTCCATTTTAAAATTTTCTTTTGGTATATATTTTGTATTAGTTATCTTCTTTTAATGTTTTCTATTATCAAATATTTCTATTATGGCAGTTATCAAATATTTCTATTATGGCAGATCACTTTCTTTTTCTTTTCTTTCTTTTCAATCCCTGGCCCCAGCCTGCAAAAGTTCCGGGGTCAGGGACTAAGCTTGCACCACAGCAGTGACGGTGCTATATCCTTAACTGATTCACTGAGCCACCAGGGAATTCCCAGGGCAAGATCACTTTGTTGTCTTTCTTTCTTTCTTTCTTTCTTTCTTTCTTTCTTTCTTTCTTTCTTTCTTTCTTTCTTTCTTTCTTTCTTTCTTTGCAGCAGTGGGATGTAGAAGTTCCTGGGCCAGGGACTGAACCCACACCGCAGTTGCAGCAATGTCAGATCCTTAACCCACTGAGCCAGAGGTGTGAAGGATCACTTTTGTATGTTATCAAAAGATGTAATCTTATGAAAATGCATCAGTTCATCACCATAATAAGTCAGACATTTATGATGATAAATTTTGTTTGCAAAAAGCTCCTGAACTTTCTAGCTTAAACTCATTACAGTAAAAATCATTCGTTGTTTATTTGGGTCACTCATTATACAGTTAAAATACATATATAAGGCATGAAAAATACAGCCTAACTTATGATCTCAAGGGTTCCCTAGAATTCCAATTTCTTATTCTCAGATCCCAAATATTAATATTAATTAAGGGTTTGTTAGAAGTTTGGAAACACTAAGTCCAATGATTAAAAGAAAGAGGATACAGTTTATAATGCAGATTTTGTAAGGCAGGAAGTGGAAATGTTGTCAAATAATGCTACCCACCACTGTGATGAAAGCTGAATAAAACTGTATAAAATGAAAACCATGTTGCTTTGGTGATGTAATAACACAAAGGTGAAATGCCTCTTCCTATATTTAGCACTTGTTTAGAGCTAATTTTTATTTCACTTAAAAATATTTGCAAAAATTAGTCACCATAAATAATATTATTAATAGCTGATTGATCAATATTACAATTATTATTTAAATTAAAAAATGAATCTTTTGAAATGTAGGTTTTAAATTTTCAAAAAGAATTCTATTCCTTTGTTCTAAATTATTTTATATACCTTCTCCCTTGATATTGGTGGAATGAAAAAAGAAAGATAATACAGAAAGAGAAAGGAAGCAATTCTTATACAACCTCGCGGAAGAGTAGATTTCCTTGAAAACTGTTTTTGCAGTTAAACCTTGGGTCCAGTAAAATAAACATGTCCAAGCTATGCCTAAGTCATCTTTCCTTGATGGTGGTTGCAGATGGGGTTCTCCAGGAAGCAGATGCTGGGATGAAGTTGGAAGCAGAAAAGGTTTATTGGGGAATAACATCTACTAAGTGAAGTCAGAAAGAGAAAGACAAATACCGTATGACATCACTTAGATCTGGAATCTAATCAGCAGCACAAATGAACCTGTCTACAGAAAAGAAACAAGTTCGTAGACTTGGAGAAGAGACTTGTGGTTGCCAAGGGGGAGGGAGAGGGAGGGGGATGGACTGGGAGTCTGGAGTTAGTAGACGCAAACTATTGCATTTGGAGTGGATAAGCAATGAGATCCTGCTGTATAGCACAGGGAGTTCTAGCTGGTCAGTTATGATAGAACATTATGGAGGATAGTGTGAGAAAAAGAATACATATATGTAGCTAGGTCACCTTGCTGTACAGCAGAAATTGACAGAACATTGTACATCAACTATAATAGAAAAATAAAAATCTTACCAAAAAAAAGAAAAGAAGAAAAGGGAAGAAGCAGGACTGCACAGAGAAGGCAGCAGACTGCGATGATACAGGGCATGGCTAAGTACCCCCCAGGGAGCTCCAGGGCAGAGGTCACCCTGGGAGAGCTCTGTGTTGAGCAGAAATGGAGAGACCCTTCCTCCGCCACTTGCCTTGGGCCGAGCTTGCCCATGGCTGGAAAACCGAGGCAGATCTCCAGGGAGCTAACAACTGGGGGCTGTCAGCCAGCCACACTCATTGCAGCGGGAAGCAGTTCTGTTCTCAAAAGGGTATTTGAGCTGTAGCTCTCCGTATCAACTATATAGCAAATATAACCGAAAAATCAAAACCAAAAACTCAGTATGTATAGGCAAAATTTCCCAAAAGTACCACTGAATTTTAACCTAGTAGTCTTGGTAAAACAAAGTAATTTATCTAATAGATGGAGTAAGGCTTTTACAACTTGGAGTCAGAAACTATTACCAGTATGAAGTCACTTGCTCAAAGGACTAAATCTTCTCAGTGGGATCTTATATTCCTGTCCCAAAGCAGCAGAACTACAACCATCCCATTCAGAAGGTTTCCTGACAAGTACAATACAAACATGGAAATGTTTTAGGAATTAGAGCCGCTTTGGATATTCATGTTATAATAAACTAGCACAACTAAATGTAGAAGTGATAAGTTACATTACAGAATATTGACTGATTCCAACATGAAAGTCTTACTAGTGTGAAAAGTGCAGGAATGTTGGCTACATTGCTGCCATTAATTGGTGTGCAGCAAATAAAACTATATATTTTCTCCATCTGTTTCTGGGGTCATCTTATATTTGCAAAATCTCGCAATGAGATAATAGGCCCAATCTGTAAAGGGCACTCTCCATTTTAGCCCAACCAATTAAATGGAAACAGAAAAACTGCCCCCACAGTTGCCTAATTGCAGGTGCAATCGGTAGCTTGCAGGTGCAATTAGCCAGGACCCCCTCATTCAGAGGCTGTAAGTGACAGATCAGTCGATTATTCAACAGCAGACACAACGATTTTCACATGCAATTTTGTAGTCAAAGCTATTCATAGACCCCAAAATTGATAAATAATGGGAAAGCCTCCTGAAAAATGTCTTTCCCTAACAAATTGTCTGTGGTCGTCATTACAAAAGAAGAGACAGATTTGATTCTAGGCTCTACTTGTGAGTTTGGGTCTACAAAAGAGAACAACTCCATTCTTGGCTTCCGCCAAATTCCTTTAGAACTCTTTAAAGAAAGGAACATACAGGACCATCTTGGACCTTGCATGGCCACCCCTGGCCTTAGCAGGTCTCTAGTGCTCCTCCGGTCTAACGTCGCGCCACTGGGGCTCATCTAAAACCTACCCTGCAGCAGGCTTTGAAGCAAAGGGATGGAAGCTCGCTGGAGAACACAAATCACCCAGCAGTTCTCAAGAAGAAAACACCACCTAGTAATGGTGGCTCTCACTTCACAAGTTGCCTAAAAAGGAGTAACTACCTTTTTTTTCTCTTATTAAAAAAATAAGAGTATTCTCCTATACTAGTTACGTTAAACTAAATGCTTTAATACATAAGCTCAAACATATGGATTGGCTCAAGTGCCACAGAAATTCATTTAACAAGATAAAAGACTTCAAGCCCAGTAAGTAATAACATCATTAAGTATTAATAGACTATAAGTAAAAGACAGAGGTGGTCATACTGAATTTACAAAACTAAATATATGCATGCAAAGAAAAAATATATAGGTAAAAATACATAGAAGTATACACGTATATGTGTCTGTACTCTTCCTACCAGAGACGTACTATAAAGATACACAAAGTTTAAAAGTAAACAGATGGAAAAATACACAGGATGCAAACAGTAATGAAGAGGAAGCTGTTCTAATCACACCAATAACAGCAGAGATAAAGGGGTCTATTTCATTCAGATAACGAGATGGAGCCAACAAGAAGCTGTAACAACCTTACGTTTGAATATACCTGGTAACATAACCTCAATACATATATCAGTTTCAAAAATTCGCCAAACTAAAGGCAAATGAAAAGCTAAACCCACATCTCAGCTGAAGAGTGTAACACTCCTTTTCAGTACCTGAAGAAACAAAAAGACAAGCAGACACCAGAAAATCTGAGCAATATGAGCAACAAGTTATCAGATTTAGCGTTTGTAGAACCCCACACTCAACAACTGAAAATACACACTCTGGTGCTCTTACTCGGGGCCAGCTGAGTTCTTCTTCGAAGGCATGGCACATTTGCCCTCTCTACTGAATGCCTCTGATATTAAACCAGGACCGTCTACTCTGGCTGGTTGGAACTTGAACCTGTCCTGGTCCCATGTCAGCTCTGGGAATTGTCTTACTTCTTCCCAGTCCTTCTTTCTTGGGATCATGGACTTTCATATTCTATACATTTGGTTTCAGCAAGAGAACAAGCAGAAAAACACTGTAGGTCCCCGGCATCATCTCCCTGCGTAGTCACTGCCCCCCCCCACCCCGGTGTTCCGTGCACTAACTCCAGTACCTGCACCTCCCTGAGTTCTGATCTCTGTCAAGACCGCTGATCTCTGCTTGGAACCCTCCTGTCACTGGTCTGGGAAGTGTCTCTAAGCAGAGTTCTGGGATTTGGGTTGACCTCACTTGTTTCCATTTTCTGCAGTCTATTCTCCCATGTCTGGGAAGAGTTGTTTCATATATTTGATCCAATTTTCTACTCGTTGTGGTCCCAGTTATTTGTGGTGACTCCATATATTTAATTTTTTTAACGTATTTTACTGGTCATTGGTATGTCTGGACTCACTGAACTATCTTGATGCAAGGGTTCTCATCAAATTTCGTCCTTCGGGTCCAGGTCGTCTTTGATGTCACTAAGGATAGATTTCATCTTTGGGACAACGTATATGGATCAATTCACACACGAGGGCATGAATTTAGAAAAAAAAATGAGAATTTGAGGCCATCCAGTCCCAAGGCTCGTTTTTAAAACTAGCTGGCTGTCTATCACATCTGTTTTGTCTTCTGCTTGCCACAAAACTGGAATGCATGAACCAGCCCCATGGGCAATTAGGTACGGCCCTGTGATTGAGGGCTGGCCAAGGAAATATGAACACATATGATACATGCCCATTAAAAAGTACTTCCCACAGCATCTTCAAGTCTTTTCTCATCCACCAACACAAACAGCAAGGAGCACAGGGCAGAGTTACAACAGGAAAAAACCTCTGATCTCTGAAAGACCAGGTGAGAGTTCGGCGAGCAAGGTGATGGATCACCATTTTGGCCTCGACACACCCAGAGCACCTTGACTCTTAAGCCGCTGAGTCACGGGGGTTTACTTATAACAACGGCTGGTGTTACCTTAACAGATGCTCCAGCAGAAACTGGTGCCCATCCAGAGGAAATGACAGAGCTCATCAGTCCAGTATGTTTTTCATACCAAAGTCATTACCGTGGTGGTTCCGTAGAAAGAGCCGTGTGTCTCATGTGCTACTGAGTGACTTTCAGTGCTTGCAAAGGTGCCTTTTGAACGTAGCTTTTTGCTTTTCGGCTAATCTAAGCTTCTAAAATGTGATGAAGGTGAAAAGCCCCATTCAGTTTTCCCAGGACCCTAAAGTAGCTCTGGCAAAGACTAATGATCTTCATCGCATCTGCCCTGAGCGGATCTGGCCCAGCACGTGAAAGGGGAAAAACTTCATCAGAAAAACTGATAGGGAGTAGATTTCTGACTTCCTTACTCTTAACTATTTGCCAAAGAATTTTGTAAAGAAGGGTAAGGTACGAGGCTAAGAGAATAATCAAGCACCCCTTCATTTAAAGATTTAAATAACCGTAGAAGATACTTGAAAGCAGGCAAGATAAAACTTGCCTCAAGGACTGTAGCTTTTATCTAATGCCTCCACTCTCAACTATTCTGGGCAAAAAGAATATCAACATCTCATATAGCAAGTGGTTTTCTTTTTCTGAGCCGGCTGACCACTTCCGGTGTCATGTACTACTTGAAGACCTTGGCCATGTAACTTGGCCTCGGTGCCCGTTATGAAAGCGTTGCCTTTCAGCTTCAAATCTACATTTCGTTGACCTACTTTGTAATACTCTCAGACCCCGTGTTCCCACCTGAATGTCAGGAGATGCTATCGATACTTGCTTCCTCTCTGTCACCAGAGATCAAGTGCTTGAGATCAAATGTCGTTGAGTCCAAGCATTCCTTCCACAGACTTAACAAGCCAGTACCATCACCCTGATGGCGTGGAGCAACTTAACACCCACCTTCCTATCACAAGAGGGGGTTTTGTCCTGAAAACATGTCAGGGCCTGATGACACGCAGTCATAAGGAAATAGGAAGCTAGCAGGAATTTCTCATCTCTGCAGCCAGATCAGCTGTTTTCTACGAGCTTCTGCTTTTGCACCTGCTCCCAGTGCTGCCGGTCCTGTGGAAAGTCCAGCCGCTGCCCAGTTCCAATGGGAAGAATGGGAGGAAGGGAGGAAGCGCTTCTTCGGGCCCATCTGACAGGCGTGGGGATCCGATGACATGGGCTGGCTTCCCCCCTCTCCCCTTTTATTGATATGAACCCTCCAGTCCTATGGCCAAGAGGTAAAGCTAGCATCACTGTGTCATTTCGGGGCCATTGACACACACGGCACTCGTGGCTAGGGTGTGGCCCTGGGTATGAAGTTCATCAATTGAATGCTTTTGAGGCTGCCTGACCACTTCCCCCAAATTAGTTATTTTCGCCACAGAGAAGCGCAGGTGCATGACTTCCTGTGCCGAGATGACTGGCCCGGTGGTGATGACTCGGTGACGTGCGGTGGCGATCTGACGCAGTCAGTGCCGGCTGGGGCCCCGGGGAAGCTCTCTAACCACAAGCAGATTGGGCGGGAGTTGTGTGTCCCTGGGGCTCCCCGCCCACCAGTCTCAGGCGCCCCTTGCAGAGCTGGGCCTCCTGGATCTCACTGGAACAGCAGGTGTGGGCGTGGAGGAGGGGAGGGTCTCTACTGGTTTTACCACAACCCCTTCTCCTTTCCTATTCTGCAGCCTTCGGTCCATTAAATGCTATTTCCTGGCATCAGCCAAGCTTGAAAGGCCGGATCAAAAGTTCCAAGTGTTCCAGCTGCAGGGGGTGGGGTGGGGTCATTCAGACTGAACATGAACCACATTCCCTGCGGGCGATTTATTCCGTCTGAGACCTGGAGGCTCTCTGGCCGCTTCCTCTCTGCAGGACAGGCTGGGCTGTTCTTCCTGCCCCGCAGCTGTGAACCCATTTCCTTAATGCATTGCCTCCCCCACGACAAAACCAGTCTGCCCCCCGCTCGGGTGTCACACCTGTTTGGTGCACAAATGGGGAAAGGTCTTTCGGAGCTGGAAGAAGAACCCGAAGTTCTCAGATTGACGAAAGGCAGCAGGTCCCTGTCCCTCGTCAGGGACCGCGGCCACGTGGACAGGGTGTGAATTCACGCTTTGAGAAGGATGATGCCCAGAGAGCTGAATCCTGTGCTGGTGACCACGTTTCAAGACTGCTTTTAATTATTAAGGAGCCTAAAAAGAAGACCCGGAGTCCCGGGATCACAGCAAGTGAATTGTGAAAAGCAGAGGTAGAGACAGCAGAAGTCGGGAGTTGGGGGTGGGGGGATATACGTTGAACCCAGGAGCCTCAAGGTACCTGCAGCACTGAGTCGTGACACTGAGAAGAGATGAGCCAGGCTGGCCTCTAGCCTCTTTATTGTTCATCAAAGTGCTGACGGCACGCACCATCAAATGCTGAGTATTGTTTTTTTCCGTAATTCATTTTTTATTAGAGTAGAGTTGATCTACAGTGTTGAGTCAATTTCTGCTGTACAGCCTAGTGACCCAGGCTGTCGTATTTCTCGTAATATGAGAAAAAGGATATATTTTTCTTCTTTCATGTTATCTTCCATTATGGTCTGTTCCAAGAGCCTGGGTATGTAGTTCCCTGTGCCGTACAGCAGGACTCATCGCTCATCCATCCAAATGTAATAGTTTACACCTGCTAACCCCAAACTCCCTGACCATCCCACTTCTTCTTTAGCAACCACAGTTCTGTTCTGTGTCCGTGAGTCTGTTTCTGTTCTGTAGGTAGGTTCATTTGTGCCATATTTTAGATTCCACATATAAGTGATATCATGTGGTATTTGTCTTTCTCTGTCTGAATTGCTTCACTTTGTATGAAAATCTCTAGTTGCATCCATGTGCTGCAAATTATATTATTTCATTCTTTTCTACGGCTGGGTGGTATCCATTGCATATATGTACCACAACTTCTTAATCCATTCCTCTGTCGATGGACATTTAGGTTGTTTCCATGTCTTGGCTATTGTAAATAGTGCTGCTATGAACATAGGGATGCATGTAGGGTATTGTTTCATTGTTTTTTTTAAATGGCTACTAACTTCACAGGACATAAATGCTCATAATCGAATTACTTAATAAGCAGAACTATTAGATATTTCCCATAAAGATGCGGCAGTGGGAAGAGCACTGAACTGCGATCCGAAAGCCTGGGTTTCTATTCCTTCTCTCCCTTAACTGCTTAAGGAATCTCACTTCTCTTGGCCTCAGCTTCCCCATCTATTAAAATCAAGGATAATCGCTCTGACCTCTTAAGTTCAAAGGCTATAGGGAGAACCAAATGAGATTAGGCACCAAAAAAAAGGAAAAAGGAGAGGGAAAATTTCTAGAAAGGTAAAACACGAGGCAAATGGAAGAGGTAGTTTCACCAATTAAACAAAATGACTGAAAAGGAGAAATGGATTATCTTGGCAAAATCCGAATTAGCTTAAGGATCAGAGCTCACCCTACACTAGGTGCTTGGAGATAGTTTTTCCCCTTAGCTTCTTATGCAGACCCAGCTGATCCCGGGAAGACGGCTCCATCAGCAACAAGTGCATCTGGCCTCAGCCTCCATCCCAGTTTCCCTCCCAGGGTTTTCTACCTCCCGGATCAGGTAAGACACATGCCCTTCCACCGACCTGACTGTTGAGTAACAACTAAGTTTAACCAAAACGACCCTGCCAGGGGACACGGGTCTTTCGATGGGGGAATCTAGAAGCCAGTGCTGTACGCAGAACCCAAGGGAACGGGGTTGCAGTGGCAGAATGACAGGCAAGAGGCGTCATTTTGGGTGAACGACCTGCCTGTGTCCACTCCTAGCACCAACGTGCTACTCCTCCCACGAGACATCCCTGAATTTAACCTCATTTCAGGAGAAACGGACGGTTTTGCTGCTGAAACAAAAAATACCACCACTCGAAGCTCTTCAAAAATAGTTTCTGCCGGAATCAAGGAGTCTGAAATAAATGGCAAGACTAATAACACTAACAGAAGATACCAGTTTTGTTTTTGTTTTTGTTTTTGGAAACCCGAGAAAGCAAAGCTTTGGAAATGACCAAGTCAAAATCCAGTGGGTGATAATAGGCAGACAGTGTGATCTGGCTCTCAACTTCCCCCATTCATGGTGTTCTCTACGTCCCAGTAACTCCACACAGTGTCCCTATCTGTGCTAACAGATAATAGCTAATAGTTCCACGTGCTATGTAATTAGGTTATAAGCATTTATGTCCTAGGAAGTTAGTAGGCACTTAAAAAATTAATAATACACAAATTGCAAGAAAAAAATAACATTTATTTTTCATTCTAAGATAGCCACTTACAGTTGGTCTCAACACCACGTCTCAATCCTTTGGACTCATGCCGGGCCCGGCCCCCCTCCTGCCCTGTTTCCTATTGATCTTCGTGCAACAGCTGCTTTATTCTTAGCCTTCTTCAAAACCCCCAGCTCTGCCAAGGTATGCATGCCATGAAAAGGAACGTGGCATGGCCCAAAGCTGAAACTATCTCAAGCCACTAGTTCGTTCTGTTTCCCTAAAGAACCGAAAAGTGTAAGCACCCTGCGGGACCCGCAGGAGTTCGCCGTAGCACGTGGAGCGCTGCGGAGCACAGAGAGGGAAGCACAGTGCTCAAAAGATCCCAGACCTGGGCAGCCGGGAAGGCCTGAGTCTAAGTCCTGACACAGCCTTCAAGGAGCTGTGCAACCTTAGGGCAAGTGGAGAACCTCTCTGAGCTTCTGTTCTCTAGTTATATGAGGGAGGCGCGACACCCTGACATCACACCCTATTTAGAATTCACTTCTCCAGAAAGTTCCCATTGTGGCTCAGCGGTAACAAACCCAACTAGCATCTGTGAGGATGCAGATCCGATCCCTGGCCTCGCTCCGTGGGTTAGGGTTCTGGCATTGTGGTCACAGATGCAGCTCGGATCCCGCGTTGCTGTGGCTGTGGTGTAGGCTGGCAGCTGCAGCTCCAGTTCAGCCCCTGGCCTGAGAACTTCCATATGCTGTGGGTGCGGCCCTAAAAAGTAAAAAAAAAAAAGGGGGGGGATTCACTCCTCTGAAGAGACAAGCCCCAAGCAACTGACACATATTTTGGAAAGGATATAGAGAAAGTGTGACTATCGATCAGACTGGGCTCTTGTTCCCTCAAATCAACCCAGAGATCTCAGTAAGAGAGGAATTGTGCTGGGGCTGCAGGAATTCTGACTCAGATCTGAGATGGGTCCTGAGCCTTTATTTATTTTTTTTTTATTAAAGTTCTTCCAGATGATTCTGTTGCCTGCATTAATTTAAGGATCATTTCCTCCCGACAGCACACCAGGATGGAAAGCTTCGCGCTTCGGAGCTCAGAGTTGGCAGAAAACGTTGGAGCATCTTAACCTCGATCTCAGTACTTGCTTTTCCATGATCCTTCATCTCCTTCTCTTACCTCTTTTAATATGGCCACATCATTCAAGTGGGCTTAATGCCCAGTTTCAGGGCAGGGCAGCCACGAGTCCTTGCCCTGTCATCACGGAGTTCGTGAAGTCATCTGGTTGTGGCTGGGACCCAGCTTCCAGCTGTCCCTAAGCAAAGGATAAACACACGCTTTTATTTTCTTAATACTTTTGGTTTCTTGTGTTTTTTTTCAAAGACTTCTTCTTCTTGGACATTTTTACCCTTATGGCACACAAGTTCAAGGTCAAGATTCCAAAGAATAACGAGGAAAGGGCAACCAGCTGCTCCTTGCTGGCCTTGCTTTTCCTACTGATTAACGCAAAAGAGGGCATAAAATTCTGGTGCAGAGCAAGTTTCTTTCTCACTGAACTCAGCGAGAAGTCTCTAAGGGACATTTGCAAGAATGATCATCAATGAGCGGGTTTTTTGTTGTTATTGTTTTTGTTGCTTTTTAACGTTCAAAAGAAGAGAGTTTTTAAAACGAAACCCACAGAGTCAAAGTTGTGCTCTACGTAAGGCAGCCCCTCTTCCGTGAGGGGTGCTGGTTACAAAGTTCACTGCTGAGGTTTGCGTTTGGGAGATTTTTGTTGTTGGTGGTTGTTTGGTTATACAAGAGCCATAATCCATGAAATATAGCAGATATCTCATGGGCCTCATTCTCTGTGCTTGCAAACATTTAAAATTGCACTTCTGTTGCATAAAAGATTTATAATGATCTCACCCACAAATATAAATTTTATCCCACACAGGATAGAAAGACCTAGAAGCAGAAGCAGGGAACAGCTGAATGTGAGCAGAGAGTCATAAATTCATAACACTTACAGCTTTTTAACAACCCCATCATAAATGTGACGGATTTCAATTTAATTTATGGGACTTTGCAGCCGGGTCCAGGAATGTTTTTTGCAAAACTCAAAATTTAGGAACGACAACATATAGTTTGGATTTCTGTGAAAATGTCTATGGCGTCGGGTAACAGACAAGACGACAACATAGGAACATTCCTCGGCGGGGGATGAAATCCCTAAGATCATCGCAACAACCCGCAGGAGTCCAAAAGGCTCAAAACACCAAAGTCAACGAGGCACATAACGGGGGGCTTCTAGGGAAACTGTCCGACAGACCGGGAAAGGTCCTATCTTTGAAGACAAACCAATCTGGATACAAAATGCTTCCCAGCTAAGTGATCACATCAGGGGTTTAACTCCTTCCAACTGCCTTTCTGTTTTAAATAAGGTAGCAATGGAGTCTTTCTTATGCGCTTAGCACCACGCTGTGCTAAATACGCCCCGTTTTAGCTTCATTACAACTTCATGATGCTGATTTTTTTAAGTTTTACTGAGTTCCCATCTATTGACCAGGTTGCGATCATTTCTGCTCTACAGTCACACGTGCACCCACATCCATCCGTTCTCTTTCAGATTCTTTTCCCACGTAGACGGTCACAGAATATTGGGTAGAGGTCGCTGTGCTCATGGTACTGTTTTAATCCCCTTTTACACGTGAGAAAACTGAAATCCAAAGAAATTAGCCCTTTTTCTAGATTTTCCACCTAAGCAGTGTGATGAGATTGGCAGGTGGGTTGCAGGGCTCTGCAGTTCCTACTTTGACCATTATCCTAAAGCAAGTAACTAGACCCCCTTCAGAAAGCCATGCGCTAATGTCTAAGGGGTCGAGGACAGTGTTTTCTTAATTCTCTTTTCTGAGATAAAATGACCTGTCCTCCATGATCAGTAACGCATTGCCTTGGCCTAAATCTAGGTGTCAAAATCTGGCCACTGATCCTAAGAGTTCTTCTTCCACTCAACCAGGCACAACCCTCTTCCAGCCCGGGAATCACAGTGAAATGAACCTTCGTCCCAGGCAGCCTCTGCGCGGCACCCTCAGACCTGGATTTGTAGGTCACACTTCTTAGGTTTTCTGAGAAGGTGCATCTCATCTTCAAAGGAGAGCCTGTGTCCCCTCTGGGGACCTCAGGTAATGACCACTCGCATGAGGAGCGAACAAACGTTGGTCAAGCACCCAGTATGTGTCAGGTTCCGCACTGCAGGCCAGACCGCCGGGTGACGCCGCCCAGACGCTGCCCTGAAGCTTTAGGATCCAGGAAGAAACAGACGAGGAGCAGGTGACAGGATGCTGTGCAAAGGGCTCGTCGGGGAAGCCTAGGGTCGGCTGGTGCGTCCTGGAAGATGCGACCTCTGAGCTGCACGAAGCCTGGGAAGATGCCCAGGAGACAGGCGGAGAGGGGTTGCACAGGAAGACAGGGCCATGATGCGCTGCTCACTAGCAGGGCCCCTGACTCAGGCGAAGCTCGGCGTGGGGCTCCGCTCTCTGGGACGGAGGGGTAAGGGGGAGCTCAGACCCGGAGGGCGGTGCGGTAGCGGTCGTGGCCGCAATCCCAGCATAGGCAGGGAAGCCTCAGACACTGAGAGGAGGAATGAGAAAGGAGGCAGGCGTCCTATCGAGATGGGCGCGCATTCCTGCCCACGGTGAACAGACTCCACTCGGTGCCAGGAAGCCCCTGTTACCACGTCAGCATCTTTATCATCGGTGCTGGAAACGGGAAGACCCAGCAAAGGGACCAGCCGTCCCTTCGTTCTGGATACAGCCTATGAGAGCTGAAGAAAACAAAACTTTCATTCGATAAGATACATGCACCCCTGTGTTCATTGCAGCACTCTTCACAACAGCCAAGACATGGAAACAATCCAAATGTCCATCGACAGATAAACATATCGAGAAGATGTGGTACATACATACAATGGAATATGACTCAAGCATAAAAAAGGACAACATTACACCATTTGCAGCAACACGGATGGATCTAGAGGTTCTCATATTAAGTGAAGTATGTCAGAAAGAGACAAACACCATATGCTATCACTTAGATGTGGAATCTAAAATATGGCACAAATGATCCTATCTACAAAACAGAAACAGACCATGGACATGGAGAGCAGACTTGTGTTTGCCAGAGGAGAGGGCGGAGAGAAGGGGATGGACAGGGAGTTGGGGGTTGGTAGATGCAAACTATTGGATTCAGAACGGAGAAGTAAAGGGATCTTACTGCACCGCACAGGGAAACCATTCTCTTGGGCTAGAACATGAAAAAAAAAAAAAAGGTGCGAGTGAGTTCCTGTCATGGCTCAGTGGCAACAAACCCGGCTACTATCCACGAGGTTGTGGGTTCGATCCCTGGCCTTGCTCAGTGGGTTAAGGATCCGGCGTTGCCATGAGCCGTGGTGTAGGTCGCAGACGTGGCTCGGACCCTGTGTTGCTGTGACTGTGGCCAGCAGCTGCAGCTCCGATTCAACCCCTAGACTTGGAACTTCCCCATATGCCAAGGGTGTGGCACTAAAAAATAAAAAAAAAGGTAAAAATTTTAAAATTTAAAACTATATATACGTATATGTTCTCTTTTAATATATACGTATGGCTGGGTCGCTTTGCTGTACAGCAGAAATTGAAGGAACATTGTAAATCAGCAATGCTTTAATAAAAAAATGTTTAAAAAAAAGAAAAAAGATGAGAATGAATCAGAAGATGATGTACGTTGAAAATGTACGGTATCAAATTTGATTTGCAGGAAGAATTAGAAAATTCCAGTAGCTTCTGCTTCCTTTCCCCCAAAACCCAGCCCATTGGGAGTAAACATTCTGGGTCCCAAAAAAACTATCTTGTAGATAATAATTGTGCAGGTCTGATAAACAAGCTTGACGTGCATTTCTGTGCACACAAGGCAGGACTCCATCAAGTAAGAAGCCTTCGATGTCTTGGTGGGGGGCAGGAAAAAGGCAAATAATAGTAACTTTTCTTTCCTGCGAGTTGAGGAGCTAATTTCCATGCTGGACAATTTTTTAATAACATCGGATGCACCGTGGGGGGCGGGTAGACAGTTCTCCTCCAGTTCTGAGCTTCTTAAGTTATACATTTCCTTGGAGCTCCGATGAATCTTTTATCTCTTGTACCCTTCATAGTCCTTCTAATCTTGGTGTAGAAAAGCTTCAGCATCTGAAAAGGAGAAGTTTAACAAGACATGAAGCCGATTGTTTGCCTAATCAGAACGTCTAACTGAGCTACAGTATATTCCAAACCACGCTCGTGTGCAGGGAGATAAATTTCCCTTCATTTCCTATTTGATCAAAAAATTAACCTTCATTTAAAACACTGTGGCCCGAAACACTTTTATAGCTACATTCTCTCTGCTGTTCCCGAGAATTTGAATTTTAAATTTGCCATCCCGGGCTCTAAAAATGAAACACACTGCGGATGCTTCTAGGACCAGGTGTTTATGATCAAAAACAGACATCAGAATGTGACCCATGTCCAAAGGACGCATCTGCCAGCCAAGGGAACTGTGTAATGGAGTCCCTTCTTATTTTCTTCCAAGCTTCGGTGAAGTAACGAGGCTCTGACTTCACACAGTAATCTTTTTGTCTGAAAACCTAAGAGCCCCACAGATATTTCATTTCATTATCTGAGCATGGAGAATATTTATTAAGGATTCCTCTGCGAGGAAAGCTCAGCTTGGCCGGACACAAGCCAGGCTGGGATCCTGTGATGGTGACGCGGACTTGGCCACTGCACAAGTGCTCTTAGGTAATTCATTTGACAAACAGCGCTCAGCACTCACCACTCATGACACATCTGCAACCAGAGCGAGCCGCAGTTCATCTGGGGTCACCTTGCTTGGGAATAGCCTGAGAAAATAATGCAAACTTCAGTTTCGCAAATTGCTGGTATGTCTCTCCCAGTGAGTTCAGCCCCTCTCTGAAATACCGCTCAAGAGTCTGAGAGGGAGTAAGTGAAAGAAGGGGGCCCGCTCTCATAGCTGACCGTCTGTTACGGGCCAAATCGTGTCCCCAAAATGAGATGGGTTCAAGCCCTAAACCCCGGCACCTGGGAACTTGACCTTCCTTGGAAATAGGGTTCTTGCAGATGATTCAACTTCAAATGAGGTCAGCGGCAGAGAGGGGCCGCTGGAGCGCAGACGAGCAGAGCGAGGAGCGGCTGGTTCTGATGGGAGCCCTGACGTGGCTCCTGAGAAGTGACATCAGAGTTCAAGTTCAAGGGCAAAGGGGAGGAAGGAAAGGAGTGAGGGTCCCCGAGAGTCACTGCACTTGGAAAGGCAGTGGAACCGGACTTTGCTCCGAGGGGACATCACAGAAGGTTTGATCAGTTTCTCCACTTAATCACGCTGTTTTCATGTAGGAGGGAAGAAAGTACTGTTATTTGCAAGGCTGGCTGCCGATTGCGCTGGTGGCCACTGTGGCTCTAACTGACCAGGATCCTTTTAAAATGCAGGTTCCTGAACGTCTACAGAAATTGTCATTCACCAGGCCTGGGCCAGGACCCAGGGATCTGCATTTCGGTCGAGCTTCACAGGTGATCCTGATGCCCCGGTTTCTTCAGCACCATTTGTAAACCATTTCCCAGGGTCTCTGGGTGAGGACCGCTTGCCTCTCTGTCAGTTCAGGAAAACACACGAAGGAAGCTTTAGGGTATTTGACCAGGTCACGGTGGTGGGAGAGTCCAGCGCTGGGAGGTCAAGTCCATGGGGCCTTCACTCTTTTTCCCAGAAAGATCTCACAGTGCGTCCCTGACATCCGGGACGTCTTTCTGCTGAAAGTGATTAGAAGCTTCTGGGCAAATCCTAGAAATGGGAGCTTCAGCGGGGAATGGTGGCAGGCAGTGGGAGAAGCCCTCTGGGGAGCGAGCTGGCACTAAGTCAAGGTGACAGCCTGGGACCTCGGCCAGGGTTTTCACTGGTCATGCTGGTTGTAAGCTCTGCCAGCAGGCATGCTGGATGTTATCTCTGTTTCTGTGCAGTAGTTTCCCTCTTTTATGCCCAAACCTTCGCTCAAAGTCTGTTCTGCATGCTGGCACCGGGCTGGGAGTATTCTGGGGAATTACTGGGCCCATGTTTATAGGGCAGAGTATGAAGATGTAGCTGAGACAGCCTCTTGTTTCCTGGGGCTGCGGTTACAAAGACTCCCAAACGGTGGCTTCAAACAACTGAAACATACTCTCTCGTGGCTCTGCAGACTCCAAGTCTCAAACCAAGATGCTGGCAGAGCCATGATCCTTCTGGAACCTGCTGGAAGGTCCTGTCTGGCCTCTTGCAACTTCTGGGTGACATCTGTGGCTAAGAGCAGTGTCATTCCAGTCGTCACCTCTGTCATCTCATGGCATTTCCCCTGTGCGTCTGCGTCCAAACTTCCCTCTTCTTATAAGGACATCTGTTCTGTTGGAGTAGGGTCACTCTGATGACCTCAGTTTAAGTTGAATCATCTGCAAAAACCGTATTTCCAAGGAAGGTTAAGTTCCCAGATGCCGGGGTTTAGGGCTTGAACACATCTCATTTTGTGGCTCTCTCTTCTCATGTGGATACAACCATGCTGCGTGAAATCCTGGAAAAAAACGAGATGAGATTTTTCAATCTACTTGGCCCCCGAATTCAGCAGGATTTGGATCTTTTCAAGTGTTTTAAAAACAATCTGTGCTAATGGCACCATGTTCTTGCTAATGCCCTTTAAGGGCCAAATTTTCAAAAAATGGCAAATAGATGTGTTTGTGGTTTCCATGTGCAGTTTTACGGGTGGGTGCAAACTCTGTAGCTGAAATAACAAGCTGGTGCTTCCTTGTAGACAGTGACCCTTGGGATCACATGAGACGGACCTTGGAAAAAGGTACCATCCACGTCTAAAGAAAAGGGGACAGTCAGGGGCATGCTGGCCAGACAGTGTCAGAAGGAATATTCTCTGCATATTAGTCCATAAGAGAAACTAGGCTGGCCTGTCTACACAGCAGAGCACAGGAACCGGGAAGTGGCTTGTCTCTTGACTCAAGTGTCCCCCCTCCCTTCCTCTCCCACCCTGCCCCAGATATCACCCCAGACCACCCATCTCAGACCCCGTATCTCCCAGGCTCTCTAAGCCTGTAACTACAACCACCCCCCGCCCGAATTTGTGCCAGGAGTGCCCTGTTTGGGATCAGACTTTCAACCCCAGTGTACCCCTACCCACATCACCCCTGGACTCAAGTTTGTTCCCTCCTTTAACCCCTTGCTGCCGAAATTCGGCCTCTGTCCACCAGTGCCAGATAGAAACGCAGAGACAGAGTTTTGGTTGAAGGAGAGAAAAATAGCTTTTCTTGCTTTTCTAGGCAAAGGAGGCCACGGCAGGCTAATGCCTTGAAGTCTGTTCCCCGCTTTGAGAGAGTGGAGGTGGTGTCAGAGCTTGGGGGTAGAAAGTAGGGCCACAGAAAAGGATCCGGGCAGAGGCAAGCTTGCATTGCTTTTCAAAGCTGGGGTTTAGTGTGGCCCCAGGACTGGTTCTGGCCATCCTCCTTCTTCCCGGAATGAAGACACTTCATCAAGGAGTTAACATTTTCCATTGGTTGGGGGTTTTAGTTCTGCAGAGGAACGCGAGGTATTGTTATGTATATTCCTTGAGAAGGAACGAGGGCCCTGCCCCCGGGCTGCACGCCTCCTCCTCCCTGGTCACCGCCTCCCGCCTCCCGTCCTTCCCAGATTAAGGATGGTGTGAACCCGCCCTTTGGAGCTCAGGGAAGGTGCTGGAGGCTGAATGAGGCCTATTTCCTAAAAGTAAATGGGGGACGCGGAAAGGCTTCTGTGCCCGGGAGCCCCGCAGGAGCCTGCCGGGTTATAGTCCGAGCTCCCCAGGAGTCCAGGTCAGACCCACTGAAACTGAACCGAGCCAGAACCCGGACTGGGTCTTGAACCCACAGTTTTTAAATTAGAATCACTCACACAGCGTCTGGACTTAGCGAGCTTCAGGTTCTTTGTGCTTCAGCACAGAAGGAATTCAGCATGCGACAAAGTGAGAGGCAAGAAATAGATTTATTACGTTAGGACAGTTGTGAAAGGTGCAGCCGGGCTGGCGGGAAGGCTCCGCCCCAGGATCAGGTGGGCTGCAGTTTTATCCTCCAAGGGGAGGGGACGGGAAAAGACGCCTCTTCCTCTTTCTCGGAGTAGTAGCTCCTCCGTGGTATCCAGTGAGAGAGTAGTTGACCCTGTAAGGTCAGACTGGGGCTGTTCCGGTGCTGATTCAAATCAGCAGAAAGGCGGTCCTTAAACTCCACGCCTGGTCTGAGTTAACAGCAAGGCCACTGGCAAGGTTGAAGAGTGGGGTGTGGGCCTCTGCGCCCCTCTGTCCCCAGGTGTAGGAGATGACGCCGTAATCCCAACACACATCCCAGGATGCTCGGGGCTGGCGGGACTGTGGGACCAGAAGCTTGGAGCCACGTGGTGCCTTTTCTGGTGGGTGGGCCCTGCTTTGAGCTCCAGCGACAGTCCCATCTTCCCAACATGGCCCACCCCGGCTGGGGCCAGCTAAGAGGGAGAAGCAAGAGTGAGAGCAGCAGCTCGGCATCACACAGGAGGGGGTGATGAGGGCTCTTTGAATATGAAGTCGAAGAAATGGCCCGAGGGCTCCCTGGGGAAAGAAGGCGGGGGCAGAGCAGAGAGCTAGCTGCATCCTGCCGGTAGTAGCCAGGTAAGCCAGGCAGGGGTCGGAGGAAGGAGGCGCTGAGGGCACTTATGCAGGGAGAGGAGGTAGCCACTGGCATCCAGACCGCACCACCCGCAGGAATGTACCCCAAGGAAACTTCTGGAAGACAGGGGCCTCAGGGCTCTCCTGCCTTGCCAGCGTCCCTCCCTCCAGCCTCCTGATGTCCTCAGCTCTCTGCATTTGGCACCACCGTGCAAGCCGGGTTTGCCTTCACTACAATCCTCCCCGTAAATGCTGCCTGCAAGCCCGCGCGCCCTGCCTCATCCACACAAAGGCCGTTTACCGAGGCCCCTTCCCTTCCCTCCGCAGGCTCATTGAATACATTTCTTATTTTATATTTGAATCCAGTCTATGTTACCGGCGTAGAATGTAAGCATGAGGCAGAGACTGCCCATTGCTTCATTCTTATTCAACGTTTATTGAAATAGTGAAGCTTTCCTGTCTGCCACAAAAAAAAGGGAAAGGAAAAAAATCTTCCACGCAGCTTATACCTGGTTCTCAGATAAACTTCATTTTATTGTCACCCATAAAAGCCCTCACGTATTTGCATGGGAGAGGCTAGATTTTATTGGAAACCTCGTGCTCGAATCAGTTTACGAAGAATTACTCAGCAGAGGTTTGGGTTAGTAGGTGTGTTTAGTTTGGAAGTTCCCGGCTTCACGAAAGTTCGTTTCAGTTACTCGGAATTTTCCAGTACATTTTCTCCAGCCTTAGAAATGGATCTGATCGCATCATTATTTCTCCCTCTTCAGAGTTTCTACATTTAGCTTCAGGATTTATCAATGACATTTTCTCTAAGCAAGGGAGACTCGTCAGCCAACAGCGTGTCTGTTTTAGAAATGGAAAGCTGAATCGTGTTCCTTCTTTGAAGCCATCGGTGAGCGTCAGCGAGCTTCTGGGCTCACCACCGCTTTTTCTGGGGTGGTTTTGAGGGAAAGAGCTAATTCAGAGTCTCGCTTGCCTGCCGGCTCCTGGTACAGGCACCCCAGTTCTGAGTGGAATATTGCCAAGGGCCATTAATCGAATGCGATCTAACTGTCCTATTAATGTGCCCTAGAGTGTGTCCATGTGTCGAATCTGGACTGGCTTTGGGGGGATAAGCCGCCCTCTCAAGTTCAGGGCCTCGCTTCCCGCGGGCTGTGTCGCGGTTGACCAGCACTGACTCTTCTGAAGGTCAAGGGCAATGTGCCGTCGGGCACGTCCCAGGCAGCCTCCGGTCCTTCTGGCCAGAACGGTGCTGGGTCACCGGCCAAGCCGGGCCGAGAGGTGATGTCAAATGTCCCTGTCGTGAGCTGCCTTCTGAATAAACAGACTTAGCTTCTCCGCGAAGCTCAACTCCGAATCCTGTTAAGGACTCTAGTCCTTCGGAAAGCATCTCACTGGGTTTCGCCAGAGACAGAAATAAGGTCTTTACCCCACTAACTGGTGATTAAATAAAAAGAATAAACATGACCGAATCTATCCTACAGCAGGTCCCCACTTTTTACCCACTGTGAAGTTATTATGACCGGGGCAAATGTTTATTTTATAAACAGTTTTATTTTATAAACAAATACTCTGAAAACTGCTCTGGGATAGATTCCTGCCTGCTGCAACGGTAAAGAAAAGAACTGCTACTCCTTGTTTCTAGAAAACTAAATCTTGGTGTTTTCTGGCCCACACCTGTGGCCTGCAGAATTCTCCCAGCCAGAGATGGAAGCCACCCCACCGCAGCGAGCCAGGCGGCTGCAGTGACCACCTCGGATCCTTAACCCACTGTGCCACAGGGGAATTCCAAAAACCAAATTTAGCAGTTCTGCTTCCTTTGCTTCTGAAATAGTAGGTCCCGCATCCAAAAATAAATGCATCCAAAGATGAAACTTTGAATCCCGACATGAGGTAAATTTTGACACCCAGGAAAGCTATGACTGGGACAGGAGCAAACATTCACTCAGCATGGTCAGCCTGCCGGTGGCCGTATTTCCTGAACACGCTGTCCCCGCGTCTGAGACTCAGCCCCGCCTCCTCTCCGTCACAGCTCCTGGGCTGACAGCCCCCCACGGTGGTCCCTAGGGACCTCAGGAAGCTCAGAGCTCGGTGGGGAAGGCAACCGAACCAAGGAAGCAGACAGAGAAGCGCCAAAGTGTCAGACGCTTTGAGAGACTCAAATCTGAATGGAGAAGCACTGCCACCAGATGCTCCCGGTGCTACTCTGGGCTGTTTCTTAAAAAATCGAATGCTTGGACACGAAACCTTCTATCCCCATCTCAGTCTCCGCAAGGAAAACTCGAAGGCGCTCGCTCCCTGTTGCAGCCCCACGCACCACGTGAACCCCGGGTGACACGCGCTGACTCCGTGCTCGGAAAATGCCGTGGAGTGTTTTCACCCGGAGCATGTTTTGTTTGGGTTTTTGTCCTTTTAGGGCCACCTGCGGCGTATGGAAGTTCCCGCTCTAAGAACCAGAGCTGCAGCTGCCGGCCTGCGGCACAGCCACAGCGATACTGGATCCTTAACGCACTGAGCGAGCCCAGGGATCGAACCTGCCTCCTCGTGGATACCGGTCAGGTTCTTAACCTGACAATGGGAAGTCCTCAGGGCATTTTTAATGGAAAAAATCCTAAAAGCTAACAAAAGTCATGGAGACCTACCTTTGCCTGTGGACCTGAGACAGCACGCCCCTTGTGTGACAACGGGCCCGTAGCTCCTTCTGAGAAAACCCGCGTCCTTCATTCTTAATGAAGGGTCCGAGAAAGTCAGCTTGCATCCAGCTTTCTCTGAGACAAGCTTCTCCACTGCTTCCTTGGAGCCAAGAGCCACTGGGAGACCAAGCCCGTGTCCCCCAGTTTCTTTGCAACCTGCTTGGTGTCTCCTAACCAACGACTGAGATGTAGGGTGGCCTTGTCTAAGCATCAGAGCTAGAGAGGAAACACAGATCACAGTTTGGAGTCCATAATTTTTACCAGATCATAGGACTGCCTGCCTCTTACAGCGGAAGCTCCTGCAAAAAAAAGCTACAGGCCACACAGGCTTTAGACACAGCGAGTCTCCAGGTCCGCTCTGGCAGTTACTCCCTGCCTTTGCCAGCACGTGATGACGCTAAATAAGGACGAAATCTGATTCTGCGTGTACCTGGAATATGGGTAGTGCTCACCAGACAGCAAATATGTTGTTTTTGGTTTTTTTTTTTTGTCTTTTTGCCTTTTTTATGTAGAGCCGCACCCGCAGCATATGGAAGTTCCCAGGCCAGGGGTCTAACAGGAGCTGTAGCCGCCAGCCTTCGCCACAGCCACAGCCACGTGGGATCCGAGCCGCGTCTGCAACCTACACCACAGCTCACGGCAACGCCAGATCCTTAACCCACTGAGCGAGGCCAGGGATTGAACCCGCAACCTCATGGTTCTTAGTCGGATTCGTTAACCACTGAGCCACGAAGGGAACTCCACAAATACGTTGTTGTTAATGGAAGTTTTGAGGCTGATTAAATCTCATGCATATCTTTGTTTTGATCATTTAAAGAGACTTGGGTGTCAAAATAAGTTGGTGCAGAGAGAAGAACATGGGCTGTTGGCCTCTAATAGAACAACCTCAGTCTCGAGTTAACCTGCCAGGAGTTGAGCCATGTCTAATGAGTGCTGTAGCTGTAGATACCAGCGACTTCAGATGCCTCCTGTCTGTCTCCCCTCTCAGATCTGGGGCGTCTCCTTTCATTGACCCTCAGAGAGAGTCTGCCCTACAAATCTTTCACCTTAATCCACTGTTGGCCTGGATGCTGTGGGTAAGGGGGTGGGAGGTGGGGGGAGGGCAGGCTCGATCCTTTTTTTTCAGCTTCATTGATAGATAATAGATAAAACTGTGAAATCCTTAAAGTGTGCACTGTGGCAATCTGATGTACAAAATCATTGTGAAAAGAGCCCCATAATCTATAGCTGATTAACACATCTACTACCTCACATGTTTATCTCTCTCTCTCTTTTTTTTTTTTTTTTTTTTGGTGAGAACATTTAAATTCTATTCTCTGGGCAAATTTCAATTATATAATAATGTTATCACCCCCACTCACCATATTTTGCATTAGCTCCACAGACCTTATTCATTCTAGAACTGAAAGTCCATATTCTTTGACCAATCTCTCTCTATTCCCCCCCCACGTCAACCCTGGCAACCACTTTTCTACTCTCTGTTTCTATGAGCTTGTCTTTTTTTTTTTTTAGGCTCTGCTTAGAAGTGATACCACCCGGTGTTGGTCTTTGTTTGACTTGCTTCACTTACCATGACGCCTTCCAGGTTCGCCACTCTGTCCCAGTGGCAGGATTTCCTTCTTCCCCGCACCGGAATAATATTCCACGGTGTAGGCATTGCTCCATCTCTCTCCTTTCATCTGTTGATGGGCACTTAGGCTGTTGCCATATCTTGACTCTTGTGAATAATGCTGTAATGAGCATGTACCTCTGTGGGGTCCTAATTTCATTTCTTTTGGATATATACCCCAAAGTGGGATGGCTGGATCACAAGGTAATTCTATTTTTAATTGTTTGAGGAGCCTCCATACTGTTTCCAGTAGTGGCTGCACCAACTGACTTTCCCACCAACAGTGCACGAGTGTTCCCTTTCCTTCGGCCCCTCGGGAGTCGGCTGCCTGGTGGGCCTGGGTCTTGGGTGGTGGAGGTTCTGTGCCTGCTCAGAGGAACAGTGTTTTTGCTCAGGCTTCCTCTTCTTCCTTCCCTGGCCTCAGTGGTCCCAGTCGACTTCCTCGGTCATGCGCTTTTTGTATGAGTTTGTTAGTTTATGATTTTCGGGTTCTTCTCTCAGAGGTGATGCAGGAAGGGTGGGGAGGGCCACCCATCCACCGTCACTGCCATTCACCCACACAGCCTGGCCACAGGGGACGCATCTAGCAGACAGCTCTGTGCCTGTCTCTTCTGCCAACCAACACCCCTCAGTGATCCCCCGAGTCAAGTAATTCTCAGCTTCATCTGTTATCACATTGCATTCCCCAGCAGGGCTCGAACGGGAAAACGCGGGGCCCAGCCCGCAGCCTACTTCTAATGGTGTCGGGGTTGGGAGAGTCTTGGGTCTGGTTGGTTTTCAGGAGACTCCTTTGTTCGCTCGGTCTTGGCGGAGGCCTGTGTCTCGGTGGAGGCCTGGGTCAGGACTTCTTAAAAGTTCACTAGGAGACCCATGCGAAACTTGGTTTTGGAACCATAGTTCTGTGACCTTGTTCCTCAAAGTGTGGTCAGACCAGCAGCACTGGCATCACCCAGGCGTTTGCTAACACCGCAGTCTGAGCTCCACCCCAGGCCTACTGAGTCCAGACTTACAGTTTAATCAGCTGCCGGTCAGGTAGTGTAGGCAGGGGATAATATGTGACAAGCCCCAACTGTTGGTGGTGCCACTGCATTCATTTCCTGGAGCTGCCCCCACAGAGCAGCACAAACTAGCTGGTTTACACAACAGAAATCTATCACCTCTTAGACCTGGAGGCTGAAAGTCCAAGACCGAGGTGTCCTCAGGGTTGATTCTTTGGGAAGGCTGTGGGGGAAAGCTGCTCTGTCCTTGGCTTGTGGGCGGCCACCTCTTCCCCACGTCTCTTTATGTCACCTCCCCCAGTGCCTATCCTATGTCCAAATGTCTCCTTCTTATAGGGCACCTGTCGTATTTGATCAGGTCCCACCTTAACGACTTCATCTCAACTCGATCCCCTCTGGAAAGACCCCGTCTCCAAATATGGGCGTGTTTTGAGGTACTGGGATCAGAATTTCAAGGTATGAATTGCGGGAGACACAGTTCGGCCTGTGGCATCCATCACAGGGCCTGATTCACCTGACAAACTCACCTACTCATCTGGTAAGACCTGGACCAGCCGCTCCTCTCCAACTTCGTGCCTTCCACGTACAACAAACCCATCCCAATCCCTCTTGCCTCATGGCCTCTGGAGCCCTCCTACACTTGCTGGTTTTCTCTCTCCTATTAAGCCCTCAGTAGGTCAAGGACAGGACGGGGTCTTATCTAACTTTACATCCTTTCTGCCAAGCACATGGTGGACACTCTTTCAGACACCATATGGTTATAAAAGGAAGGAAATGCTTTAAGAATCAAAACTTAAAATCATCTTTCAAAAGGTGCTTAATTTTTAACCTAGTCACTCACATGGTGGAGACACAAAAGATGTTTCAATGGCATTTGCTCTCTGCTGTCCGGCCACCCGGCGGGACCATTTTCTTGGAAACCACCTGCCCAGAAGAGGCTGAGATCCAATGATCCAGTGGGGCTAGGAGGAAAATGCCTGATGGGAACGAGGACCTGTTCTCCCAGACTGACCCCCTGCTTCACTCTCCAAAACCTGTTGACAGGCTGTCATTGTGGTCCCCGGTTATTTTGCAGCAAGCAGCAGCCGAAGCACTCTCCTGAAAGCCCCTTGACCTCACTGTGGGGCTGGGAAAACAACAGTGGCGCCTGGAGAAAAGCCAGATGTCCCTCCCCCGGACCCTCCAAACCCCCCAGGCCCAGCTGGAGCATCCGCCTCCTGGGCAGGGCCACGTCCTTCCAAAGACAGGTGTTTTTTGAAAGAGGCTGGTTCCCTGTGAAGTGCATGGGCTCATGGGCAGTGATTTTCCTCGTGTTCTATGGTAAGTCTTCCTTTTTTTTAATGTCAAGGTCTAGATGATGTCACGTTTCAACTCTACACCCAAACAAGCTCCTTTACTACCTCTGATTTCTTCCTTTCTCCCCTGCTGACCCAGCTGACCAACAAATACAGTGTTTGTTTATTTCCAGCAGGTGCATGCTTTAAACTTAGAGTAACAGGAAAGAAAGCTAAAAGGAAAAAACCGGGCTCAGGTTGCTGCTGTGGTGTGGGTTCGATCTCTGGCCCAGAAACTTCTGCATGCTGCAAAAGTAGCCCAAGATAAGGGGGTGGGGGGAACTGAAATTAGTGTTGAATGGATTATTAGCAGGCGGGTGGTTGGGAGGGTGTGAGGGCAGATAAATCATAACAGGCCGTGATGTTGTTCGCTGAGGGTGTGTTGACTACGGCAAGTTTGTTCTGAGATGTACAGGCTTCCTCTTGTTCCCCTTTCTTCCTCCAGGATAAAACATACCCAGTACAAAGATGAGCTTTTAGGAGTTCCCATTGTGGCTCAGAGGGCTAAGAACCCGACTAGTCTCCATGAGGCTGTGGGTTCCATCCCTGGCCTCACTCAGTGGGTTAAGGATCCAGCACTGCCGTGAGCTGTGGTTTGGGTCAGCAGCTGCAGCTCCAATTCGACCCCTAGCCTGGGAACTTTCATATGCTGCAGATTCAGCCCTAAAAAGAAAAAAAAAAATAAAAAAGATAAGCTTTTACTTTCCCCTGAGAGTGGTTATGCATCTTATGATATTCTGGAAAAAAGTTGAGTGTGCTAAATGAGTTCCCACACTCTCCACTCTTAGAGATCACGAGACATAGAAATTGTTATCTCTTGACTGTGGGTTTTTTAGGACAGGGCTCTGCTTCCAAATTCATCTATGTCTCCCTCTCCTCTTTTTTTTTTCCCGCAGCTGATATTACATGATGTACTCTGCTTTCTAGATCTGAAAATATGCGAAAAGCTTGTGCGAAGAGAAGCCAGTGGCATTTACGAATGTTCTCAGAAGTCCATCCTCTAATGTCATCAAATAGAACACGCGCTTGGAGGAGGAAAGAGAAACATGCAGGAGAACATGAATTTATTTGCAGTTAAAAAAATTAGATTTACTCATCGCTCTATTATAAACTTACAGAATTCTCTCCCAATTCATCTCTGCCATAGAGTTATTTTAGGGGTCATTGTAAGGAAGAATATAGCTTTTCTTCTATATGCAAAGATGCCACAAATATATCTTCTCCTCAGGGGGAAACAAAGCAATAATGCTCCTCTTTTCTATGGGGAAAAGGCAGCTTCTTATTTTTATGTTAAAGAGTTGTCAAGACACTTATATTTTTCATAGCATTAAAAGTTATTTTTTTATTCTGCTCAATTGTTCATTGAGATTTGAAAACTAAAACTGACTCCTTGCCAAATATCTCTGTAATATGTACATTTCACACTGGCTTATTATAATAGGTTTCCTCATGGGATCTAGCATTCTGGCATCTGCTTTGTTATGATATTATAACAATAATTAACATTTAGCACTTACTGTATAGCCAGCCTTTGATCCATATTTCTAACGAAATGTAATAACAATGCTTTTTCATGCAGCATCTTTCATCTCAGGGCCCCAAGTAGTTGGCAGCATCATATTATAACCCGAGATGGTTGTATTCACTTTTGAAACCCTCCCAACGCCCCCGTGGGGTCTGTACTCAGCAGGCATCTTTCTTAAAGGAAGGGAAGGAAAGAAAGGTCAAGAGAGCCGCCACGCTGCAGTTCAAGGGCGGCCGAGCCAGGAATAGAATGCAGTCCTCTATTTGTCTTCTTGGTCACAGAATCCAAAGCTTCGAGTCACTTTTCTTTTTCTTTTTTCTTTTATTTTTTTATGGCTGCACGCACCAGGGAAATTTCTGGGCCAGGGATCGAATCCCAGCCACAGCTGCAGCCTATGCCAAAATTACGGCAATGCAGGACACTTTAACCCACTGTGCCTGGCCGGGGATTGAACCTCTGCCTCCACAGCAACCGGAGCCCCTGCAGTCAGGTTCTTAACCACTATGCCACAGTGGGAACTCCCATCCTTGCACCTATTTTTTTTTTTTTTGTCTTTTTGCCTTTATGTAGAGCCGCACCCGCGGCATATGGAGGTTCCCAGGCTAGGGGTCTAACAAGGGCTGTAGCTGCCGGCCTTCGCCACAGCCACAGCAACATGGGATCCAAGCCGCGTCTGCAACCTACACCACAGCTCACAACAACGTCGGATCCTTAACCCACTGAGCAAGGCCAGGGATCAAACCCGCAACCTCTTGGTTCTTAGTCGGATTCGTTAACAACTGAGCCACGAAGGGGACTCCCTGCATGCACCTATTTTTAAGTAAAGGCGGCAGATGAGGAGAGAAATGTAAGGGCTGCCAGGCTTATTATGACAGGAACTTGTGTTTATCCTGAAAGTCCTGCCACATCTTCTGAAATGAATCCCTAGGAGCCAAACTCGGTTTAGATTACGCCCGTCCAGAAAATATTCACCCGCTCCGCTCCGGGTCCCGTGCCGTGTCTAAGTCTCTGTCCTTCAAAAATGGGTTAGGAGGAGGCAAATGAATGACTCCGCCAACTGCAATTTTCAGTCTCTCTAACCGCGACCATCCGCAGCCACCAGGGGCATGGCTCACACTTGGCCGCTCTGCCGAGCAGAAGGCCAGGGAGAATCGACCTCAAGCCAGGCTTGAGCCCTTGGAAGAGTTATCCCTCTCCTGTTTTGTCTGTAAGTCCTAACCTCAACACCTAGGCAGCTTTACAGGAAAAGAAGCGTATCCCCTTGTGAGATTCGGGGAGGTAATCAGCCACAATGACAAACCAAACCAAAAGAAGCCAGCTGTCACTCTTTGATCCAGAAAGATGAGCGTGGCCACCACAGGAAAACGCATCCTCCCTGGAATAGTTAACGAACACCCGTGGGTATGGAAGGTGTTGCGTTCTATCCCAGCTTCACCTCGATTTAGAAAATCTCAGGCAAATGTCCAGGTGTTGATTGAGGTCAGAAACTGGCGGGAAATGGGGCAGGCCAAGCGTTTGCCCCAATCAAGAGACTCAGAGTTACCTCTGGAGCAAATTACCGTAGGACTCAGAGAACGAGAAGAAGGCACACGTGACCCAGAGCGAAAGGAATACCTTCCAGAAGCATCACAGCGAACCCACGAGGACACGAGGCTGGACGTCCTCAGGCGGGCGAGGATCCAGCAGCCCCTATTGGGGCGGGAGCTCTTGTTCTAGTCTCGACGGATGGGTGAACAAAGGAAGGCTGATGGAGTTTAGAGCTGCCCTGTATCACAGAGCCAGGAAAGCGGGCGTGGAAGCTGTCAGAGGTCTCCAGATGCACTGGGGTCATGGCTTCCTAAAGCTTCTGTTGAAAACACCTCTCCCTGCCAGGAAGGGACCTGTGTCCAGTTCAGAATCATGATGACTATCCGTTGTAAGCAGAAGAGTTAGCACGTGCTTATGTAAGCACAGGCCGAGAACTGTTCTAAATTCCTTACCTCTGTCATCTGGCCTTACAACAGCCCTGTGTCATCCCTAATTATTATTGTCTCCCCATCTAATGGTTGAAGAAACTGAGCCCAGGCTGATAAACTAGTGAGTGCTGTCTTCAAATGATCTGTGTGCATAAAAGCATCTGCCGTTACCGTCTTCCTTTTCATCAGCAGAAGGGGAAGAGAAGCCAGAATCAGTTTGTCTGATCTGATTCTGCAGTGGTGGTGGTGGCACCAGAGAAGAAAGACCTCTGTTCATCTTTGCCATTGGTTTTTTTTTTTTTTTTTTTTTGACCACACGCACAGCATGGAGAAGTCCCCGGCCAGGGATCCAACCCTTTCTACAGAGGTAACCAGGGCCACAGCAGTAACACCACCAAATCCTTAACCCGCTGAGCCACAAGGGAGCTCCCATTCTCACCAGTTTTCGTCTGTCCCTTCCAAGTGCCTGAAACGCCACAAAATACACCGTTCCCTGATCCTGCGTGGCACCCCTGCTTCCATCTTCACTAAAATAAGGACAAATACTTTTAGCAAAGGAGTGATTCAACAAAGTGCATCCCAAGCCAGTCCATAAAGAAGACGATGGAATTCCATTTTAAAACGAATTTAGTCCCGATCCACATTTTTTGACCAATACCATCGGCATCTTGCTAGACCTTCCTTTGAGTCGATTCGGACTCCATAGCAGAGCCAGGTCTCTGGAAAGGAGTCTTCTTCACAACAAAACACATCGCAGGACAATATGCTTGGCTGAGCTTCAACGGCCCGGAGTCGACGCGGGCGGGAGAAGCAGGCACTGTCAACTCCTCTGCAAAGTCACCAGCCCCATGCGGGCCAGCAGCCCCTCCCCACCGACAAGGAGAAACCACAGCGTTGAGAAACCCTCGTGGAATTGCATTTCTTGCAACTTGGGGTAATAAGCAAAGAGACGCTATAAATACTTTCATTTACAGAGAACCGTCAAACGGGAGCTCAGCACACTGGCGCCAACCCGAGTTGCCGAGTTGAGTCATTTCATCTGAAACAGAATTTTCCAATTGTTTTTTTTTTCCATTTGGATAAATCTGAAAATGATTCAAAGCAGACCGATAGAAGTCCTTGTAACTCGTCCCCGCGGGATGGCGCGCCCGTGGTCCCCGACAGCGTAGCCCTTCCCGGAAGCGTGTGCACGGACAGGGCCTTCACATCCACTGACTTTCTAGAAAAGGACTCACAGAAGGCACAGCGCTTGATACCAAAAGGTTTACTAGAAAAGCCAAGGGGGAGATCGTGCATTGTCGAAATGAGGAACACGGATTCTGAACCAAGGCCGTGGGGAGAGGCCCAGGCTGGGAGCGCGGGGATGATTCAGCCGCGAACGAATATCATTTGCGGGAAGGCAGGCGCTGCCCTAGAACGAGGAGTTCTGATCAGAGGAAGCATCTGAGTGTCTTGTGTTCACAGCTAAGAAAACCACATGCTGGCTGCAGGAAGGTGTGACGATTCTGTCCCCAAAAGCCAGGGCTCCCACACACCGAGCCGGGAGCACCTTCTCTGGAAACTTCCAGAACTGCCTCGTTCTGGGCAGTGGGACGTAACCGTATTGCTTCTGCAGCTGCTGAAAAATTCTGGGGGAACCAAAATACTCCATATGAAGCCCGGGCTGGCTTGTGCTTCGACTCTGTCCTTCCACAGTCATGACTCTTTAAACTTCCTATGGGCATGAGCTACCAACAGAGGCAGCAAATGCTAAAAGAAGAAGAAGGAAAAAAAACAGGAGGGGTGCTCAGGAATTCAGAGTAGAATCCACTTGGAGAGCAGAAAGTCCCTCTCTGAGTTCAAAATTCTAAAGGAAGAAAAAATTCAGATTTTGACCTCGTTTGCAATCCTGTTTGCTCAGATAAAATGTTTGTTAATCAAAAACTTGAAAAGCTCAGTTTCAGAATCAGAGTAAATTGGTTACACCACATGGGAAGCTGAGTTTGGTGTGGAAAAAAAAAAACCAATCTTTAAAAAACTGGTATTTACCACCTCGTATAGCTTCCTAATGTCCCTCTCTCTGTAGACCCCCACACACCGGGCTGCAGGGCGGGTGTGGTCAGCAGCAGCCAGCCTCGCGCCTGCCCTGCCAGGCAGCCCCTGAGCAGAGCCCACGTCTGCAAGCTGCCTCCACTTCCGAGAAGCCACAACCTGAAAATGGAGAGAAAGCTCAGCATCGGGGATGACAGGGAAGCTGAATGCTTTGCAAGACCCTGATGCGAGATTTGGGGAAGGGCAAGAAATCCGGGATTCCACTGGGCAAGTGGCCCAGTCGGAAAACAGGGGTGCTGGGTGGACCTGGAAAGACAGAGCCTTCCCCTGGCCCATCAGCACAGGACGCATGAATGTGAAAATTAATATAACGCAATTGGCTGCTTCTCTTGGTGGAGAGAGAACCAAGAAAGAGTCTTTTGCAAAATGATCAGCTTCCTTCTCTAGCTGGCAACCCTGGGGACATCTGGAAAAGTATGAACTTTGATTTGAACAATAATGGACTGGTAAGTGGTCCAGCTTTTGGCTGTAGAAAACGACTGCATTAATTTGCCAGCTCTGGTGTTAAACCCAGAGGCCCTGCAGAGACAGGACTCTGTCTAAGCTACGTGAACATAACTTTTAGTCCTTGGGCAACCTGGTAAATATAACAAACGCTGTGGGATCTAACCAAGAATAGGGTTGTCAGTTACAAACAAGGGCCGGTTTCCATCTGAGTTTTCGCTCTCAAACCCAAAAAAAGGCATCGAGAGGGAGAAACCCTTCCTATCTCCTGACCTACATTTATTTCCCCGGTTTCAGAAAAAAAAAAAAAGATGACTTTTCTGGGATAAAGAGCCTGAATTTTTACCTCTGCTTGGCGTGGCGTCCGTGGGGTAGACCCTTAAATGTTAGTTTGCCAGTGAGATGATTTCCCCCCAATGGCACAGTGAGGGGAAAAAACAAAACAAACAAACAAAAAAGCTTTCAAGTTTAATTTGATTGTGGAAAGGCAGTAAGGACACAGTTGAACTTCATGCATACTCAGGATTCCATAGCTCTGTTTACCAGGCTGAAAAGCAGTTCTTGGAGGCAGGACCCTTAGGATGGTTTGAATTTTCTGTACCTGCTGGAGAAAAAACTGCCTGCCCACCGGGGACGGCCTTATCTGCAGTTGAACTGCAGCCATAACAGTGTAATGATTATCTATGGGATGGGGGAACTTCCAGGACGTTCTGGGAGGCAGCAGCTGTATCACCTCGAGGACTTGCCTCTCTGAGGGGATGCTAGGGCGCCGAGTGCCGCGGAATCCCGCTCAGGGAGTGTCTGAAGGATGTGCATTCTCCACGCCGCCAGCCCGGGGCAGCCCACTCCGCCACCCACACCCAGGTGGGCAGGTGCTTCCCCAGGGCTGGGCCACGCCTGCCTGTGCGCGCGGAAAAGAGCCAGATAGCCTAGTTCCCGAGAGACCGCAAGTTCAAGCTGTCTGAACCAGAGGATGGAGCAGGTGTGGCTTTATCAAGCAGGGCAGCCTTGCAAACCCCCTCCCAGCCCCACCTGGGCTGCGCTGTGTCCCCGGATCACCCTCCCTCCCCCAGGCCCGGCGCTGCTCAGGGAGGCGAGCTCTGCATCTATTCAGGGCGCAGGCGGGCGGTTATGTGGATGGCACGAGACGGAGCGGGCCGCAGGCTTCCTGCCCGCAGAGACCTCCCCTGAGTCCAGGCCGATGCCCACCGTCGCGATCACCAAAATGCCAGGGGCCTTGGATTTGATGGAGCGTGGGAAGGGCCCTCGGGGGAGCACCCGGCTGGAGGAAAGCCCGGAAGTTAAACTTGCGTTCCAGCTACCGTTCAGAGTTTGGGTGATGCTTGCAATCACGGCAGCACAAGCAGCGATGAAGCCCCCAGGGGATCTTTACCAATTCCATTTTTAACATCTCGAGAGGTGGGCACGGACTGGTCCAGAGGGGCCACTAAGTCGGGTCCGAGGCTTCCCACTCTTCAGATTCCCAACCCGCTGCCCACCGCGGTTGTCCAGACGGAAGTGCGGATCTCCCAGGTTGGCCTGGATGAGCACCTGTTCCTAGGCTGCTCGTGGTCATGAGTCAGGAGCATCAGGGTGCTGGCCGGGGACTTCTTCTTCCCTAGAAAATAGGGGGTCGCCGTAACAGGAGATTTCAGTTGTCCCTCCAGATCTAAGACTTTAGAGCCAGACAGGTCTAACCCCACCCACTCCAGCCCTACTCTTTGCTAAAAGATTAATCATAAGGATTGAGAAGACGGCTGATATTTAAGAAGCTCCGGCTGGGCTGGGGTTCAGCCTCCCACCCTAAGCCTGTCACAGGATCGCAGCTTGTGCTGCCACCTGTCCTACAACATGAAGCCCAGAGTTTTGTCAAAATCCTAGATCACGCTTTATCTTCTGAGTGACTGTTCAAATGCAGAAGCAGTTCAAAGTCGGGGTCTAAGAGTGTTCTTCTAACCAGTTTGGAAAGGCAGTAAGGAAGTCATCCAGTTCGATACCATAATCATTCTCCCTGCAGATTTGGGGGTTTGTCTTTACATCGGTGACTTTGGCAGTTGGCGTGTAATCTTTCAAAAATTTACTGAAATGTCAGCCTTAGGGAAAAAAAAAAAAAAAAAGATTATCTGCTGAATTTAACTTAAGGGCCAACCAAAGCGCTCATGTTCCCTGTGGACCTTTTACAATGCTGGAGTCCCACTATGGATTTGCTCAAGAGTAAGCAAAGGAATGCAGCACAGTATTTACCAGCTGGGCAATGGAGACTGATAGGTGCAGAATGCTTGTGCCCTGGGACCACCAAAGCCTGGAACTGGTTACCGCGAATGAATAAATAAAAGCGAAACCACTGTAAGATTCGAACAGGGGCCGGCCAAGAAGCCTGTTCCATCCTTCGGAAACAGAGAACAAAGTAGGATCTGAGACCACTCTGCCTTTGCTGGGTGCTCAGTCCCTTACAGGAAAGAAAATCTAGCCAGAAAAATATAAGCGATTGAGCTCGGGGCTCTCTTCATCAATTCCTGGCAGCATTAGTTTCCAATTAACAAGGGCCGTATGTTTTATCCCCTGCAACGCACTGTCTTGAAGTCTAAGGGAGGGGCTTAGCCGGAGGGAACATGCAGGTGGGTGGTGAGCCTTGTCAGAAACAAGTAATTCCGCTTTTCCATCCTGAGTCGTTGGTGTATAAACTGCTCTATCAGATTAATAAAAGGTCATCGTTGCTGAGAAGTGGAATATTTCCATTACATCATCGTGGGAAGTGACTCCTCCAATATGTGGTCACGTATTACAGAGATGAGCGTTGTGCCACGAGGCAGCCTGGCAATCTTTATTTACATTCCAGACGTGGTCCATTTTGAAAGCCTGCTCGAGTGGGCAAACTCTAAACTCTTGAAATGGGCAGAGGGGAGCAGGATCTGCTGAAAGTATGAGGGCACTAGACTAGAGCCGAAGGAGTTCCAGATTTAGTCGTCCCTGGCTTCTCATCCGGGGTCAGCCACTCACAGCTGTGTGACCTATGGCAAGCTACTTAACCTCTCTGTGCCCCAATTGCCTTATGCAGGAAATGTTTTGAAAAAGCTTATTGCAAGGATGATTATTAAACGAGATAATTATGAAGTGTCTGGTATAAAAGTTGAACCATAAGTGTGGGTACTTTGCTAGATCCTTCTCTCAAAGTATATTCAGAGATTTAAAAAAAGGTATTTCAGCCAGGAGTTCCCCTTGGGGCTCGGCACTAAAGAACCTGACTAGTATTCATAAGGATGAAGGTTCAATCCCTGCCCTCTCTCAGCATTGCCGTGAGCTGTGGTGTAGGTCACAGATGAGGCTCGGTGTTGCTGTGGCTGTGGTATAGGTCGGCAATGGCAGCTCTGATTGGACCCCTAGCCTGGGAACTTCCATATGCCACAGGTACGGCCCTAAAAAGCAAAAAAAAAAAAAAAAGAAAAAGGTATTTCAGCTAGTTGTAAAAGAGCTACTTTCGGGAAGGACGAACAATGCTATCTGTGTCCAATTTACTAAAAAAGAAGTAAAGTTCCAAGTAGCTTTTTCTCACACTGCTGTGCTGTCCGTGAGACTCTCGGCTGATCGAATATGGAGAGTGACCGTCAATCGCAAACCCCTGATTCATCCTCCCACACAGCTGTATGTAACACAGAGGGGTGGCAGGAACCTACTTCACGGCACGGGGTGAACTACTCAGCACCGTGCGATAACCTATGTGGGCGAAGTATCTGAAAAGGAACAGGTATACGCATAACTGGGTTGGTCTGTTGTACACCTGAAACTAACCCAACTTTGTATGTCGTCGATACGCCCATAAATACTTTTTGTCTTTCTCTCTCTTTTTTTGAAGGACAGCATCCGAGTCGTATAGAAGTTCCCAGGCTAGGGGTCCAATCAGAGCTGTAGCCGCCGGCCTTCACCACAGCCACCGCAACACCAGATCCCTAACCCACTGAGCGAGGCCAGGGATCGAACCCGCGTCCTCACGGATGCTAGTCAGGTTCGTTACCACTGAGCCACGACGGAACTCCCAACTCCGATAAATTTTATCTTAAAAAAATGGATGTGTGACTTTCCTTGGCCACCTCTGTAGCACAAATTATTTCAGAAAAGAATAGGTGAGGTAGCTCCATGCCACAAGCGCGGTCGGTCACGAGGGCTCACGGGCGGATGCTGTTCTCAGCGGGAACCACACAGACCTGGGCGACAAGGTTATGCGGTGAACCCAGCTGACAGGGGACGTGAAAGTAGCAAACCATCTCTACTTCTTCAGCCTTGGGCGATATACGGAGCGACAGACACGTGTTGCAGTGGATTGAACGCTGATGTAAAGCGAAACGGTTAATCGGCAGCGAGCTGGAAAATCAGAGCAGCGACCAGAGTGATTTTACAAAAGCCGAAACAAATAAGAACACCAGCAAAAAGCATAGGCACTCGTCGGGTTTTCTCTCACAGCCTTCTAGCCAAGCCCGGCGACAAGCAGGGGCTCTGAAGGTTTAAATGAAAAGTCTCCTTGACACCCGGGAAAACGGAACTTCCTCCAAAGCCGGTAAAGAAACGCAGGTGCATCTGCTTCCTCCAGAAACCCTGCCGCTTCTCAGCGCGTTTCAGGTCGCTGGAGGCCGGGACAGGACTCCCGGGAACACCCACGCCCGGGGCCAAGACTCGGGGCGTGACTCATCCGGACCGGACGAGGCAATTTTCTGCGGGAAGGCGCGTCTCCACCCCGGTTCTGCTCCACGAAGGAAAGTGCTGTGCGCCTGAACACGTACTGCCCGACGCTTTCTGTTCTCCTTTAAAAACAGTGGGAAACGGAATGATGGATTTGGGGGGGGGGTACGTTTGCACACTCGCTGGGCTGGAAGCTAGAAGGCAGTGGATGATTTGCACAAAGATCGTGGACCAGGAAGTCGCCGTTAACTTTAGGCAAGAATTCTACCCCTCACCAAAAAGGTCAGTTTAATTCAAGATGTGCTTATTGATCATCTAGCACACGCATAAGAAGATTCTAAAAAGAGATGTTTGGGGCTGCCAGGTGGGAAGGCAGGAAAGTTGTTACAAAAGGAAATGGACAAAAATGTCACTGGAAGCGCTTCTTCCCTGTGAGCTTTCAATTTTATAGGAAAATGTGCCATGGCAACCATTATACGAGGGAGAATAAATATGAGCTGAGGAAAGGTTTAAGAGACTTTCCGCAGACAGGTCGAAGGAGAAGTGACTGAATTCTCACTAGAGGATTCACAGGCACTAGTTTATAAATAACACCCCCGCAAACCCTGCCACAAATTGTACTAACGCGTGATTGCAAGCGTATAGTTTGCATACAACTTTTGCAGGAACAACTTCAGTGCTTAAAACAAAGTATAGATTAACCGGATGTTATGCAGTTTGAATCATGTTCCCCTCAGAAGCTGTGTGGGAGTCCTAAGCCCTCGGGCCTCGGAATGGAACCTCATTTGGAAATAGGGTCCTTACAGAGGTCACCGAGTGGACTCCAACCCAGTGTGACTGTGTCTTTCTGAAAAGGGGAAATCTGGGCAGGTACAGAGATGTGCAGAGGGAAGATTATGTGGAAAGACACAGGGAGGAGTTCTTGTGGCTCAGCGGGTTAAGGACCTGACATTGTCTCTGTGAGGATGCAGGTTCCATCCCCGGCCTCGCCCGGTGGGTTAAGGATCCAGCGCGGCTGCAAGCTGCAGTGTAGGTGGCAGATGCCTGTTGGACCTGGTGTCGCTGTGGCCGAGGTGCAGGCCGGCAGCTGCAGCTCTGATTGAACCCCTAGCCTGGGAACTTCCACATGCCGCAGGTGTGGCCCTAAAAAAAAAAAATGGGGATGACTCTTCTGTAAGCCAGGAAATGCCAAAGATCCAGGCAAAGCACCAGAAAGTGGGGGCAGCCTGTGACACCTTCTCCCCACATACGTCAGAAGGAAACAAACCCGCTGACCCATTGACCTCAGACTCCCAGCCTCCAGAGCTGAGCCAGGGTACATCTGTGGCACTTCGTCACGGAGGCGCTAGGACGCCGACACACCAGTTTGCCGTTTGGAGGACCCTCCCCCGGGGCCTGCGGTCCAGACCCATATTCTCCAAAGACGTGCCTGGAGACTCACGGAGGCTCAGGAAGAACATTCTAGGGCTTTTACGGATCTCATTAGTTTGAGACTTCTAATTCGCCATATTGTTTTAGCCGCATGCAGAAGTTCCCAGGCCAGGGGTCAAACCTGAGCCACAGCCGTGACAAGGCCAAATCCTTAACTGCTAGGCCACAGGGGAATTCCTATTTTGCCACGTGTTTCAAAAGCATTAACTATTACCCAAGGATACAGCACATAGCTTATAAATAAACGATTAAACAAATACAGGATCCTTCGTTCAAAAGTAATTTTCTGATAGTGATACACAAGTTCAAAACAATACAGGTGTTAAAAGCCATTTTAGAAACCCAGGTAATAATAGAAAGAAAGTGAAATCTGATTCGCTAAATTTCTCTCGGGCGAAATACAGTCCCAGATGGCAGAATGAAGCGGCTTTAACTGCCATGAACTGGTAGTGACGATACCTAGTGATTGCAGTTGTCAGAAGACTTGTCTTCAGGGCAGTTTACAACTCCTGAGTGTTTTTCTGTGACTGAAGGAGGAGGAGGAATATCCCTCCCCAGGGATTTTCCTTTCTCTTCTGAAGGCAAGGAGCGCGGTTCTGAGGACCCACACTGCAGGCTCCAGGAGCCGCGTTTCCCCATTTCTCCCCCACCCCTGCGTGCTTTCCAAACAGCCAGCATCCAGCAGACACACCGAACATCCAGGGGCCTCTGGATGAATAAAAGCCTTATTTTTGCCCACCCCTCTTCCTTTCTTCCGGCTGGTCTTCCCGTCCTTTTAGAAGGATCCCTTTCAGAGCTCCCTGCTGGCCTGGCAGTCAAGGATCTGTCACCACTGTGGCTTGGGTTTGATCCCTGGCCCAGGAATTTCTACATGCCAAGAAGAAGGACCACTTTTCACAGCCCACCTGTCCAGCTCCAGACCCTGGCGACAACAACAGGTGGAGATCACAGCTGCCCACCAGGCTTTCCGTGAACCTCTCTGAACCTGCTGCCTGGGACCGAAAATTTAGTATTTTGTGATGAGCTGGTTGAACTGCTACTGAATGTGACGAGTCTCCAACCCAGGTCAGCGAGGCTACAATTGTGTTCCCTGAGGCCACGGCCAATGGCTTATACTTCCTGGAGCCCCAAAGTGCTGAGCCCTGGGCTGAGCTAAGGTCAGCCTCACTGACCACAGCGAGAGCCCGTGGGAACGCTACAGCACGGAAGGAGCTCAGACTTGGGTGTCAGATTGAGCTGGATTCCAGTTATCAGCCTGACACTAATTTCATGACCTTGAGGAAGTTATTCAGCCTTTCTGAGCCTCAGCTTCCTTAACTGTATAACGGGTATAACAGCATCACAGCCCTCAGTCCACCAGAGGATTAAGAGCTAATGCATATAAGCCTGTCTGGTCCGCAGCAACTGTTCAATCAACGCCAAACATGTACTTTGACTCTGCATCCAATTCTGTTACATATTTTTATCCCCTACAGCCAATGTTCCTTTTCTGTTAGTCAATGCTCATTTTCTAAAGACATCAGTATTTAGGACACTATGGGGTGGTATTATGGAAGAACACCTTTTCTTAAAAAAAAAGAAATCGGTGTTGGAATATTCCTCTGTTTCTTCTCATGGCTCCTTTCCAGTTTAACGATGCCACTGTTGACAGAAAGAAAAGATTTACGTGTCATCTAAGATGACAGCATCTTTCCGTGTTAATGCCACAAAATTATGGAGGGAGAGTTGGCTCAACTCACATTTGATATTCAGGGATGACTGGGTTCATGTCTGTCTTTTCAGAGCCTTTCAATACAAGGGACCACTTAAGAAGCTGTAATGCCTGGAGGATCAATTAAACATGGTTTATCCAAGTCAGCGGCAGGGCCAAGCAATGATGCTGGGCAGAGCAGAAGACACTGCAGCTCTGGGCCCTGCCCTCAAGAAGCCAAGACGAAATTAACGACCCATCGCTTTCCTTCTGGAGCCACTGGTTTCCTTGGAAATAGTGGGGCCACAGTCTCTAAGAAAACTAGTGAAAGGTCTAAGTTCTCGTGTGCTTTTCCCGATTAACCAATGATTCTCCGAACATGGACCTTCGGCCTATGGATCAGTTAGAGGCAGGCTGAGCTACGCTTCCAGAAGCTGCCCTATACAAAAGCGGCCACCTTACCTCGTGTCCCTTTTCCGATGGTTTCCTTTCTATTATTAACATCCTGGGAAGTACAGCTGAGTGTGGAGGGGGTGGCGGGTGCACCCTTCATTTTCAGGTCATTATGTCAATACAATGACGTTCTGCAAAAGCATCGCAAGCTGGAACGTGTCAAAGGTCCCCTTAAAGAGGCTGCATTCACAAATGTCCTGTGAATTTAACATAAACGAAACCAAACTGTGTGTTTTCTCTGACACTATTTTGTGCCAGTCATTATTTCGGAATACAAGCAAACTTTGAATCAGCTCTGAAAGAAGTAAACGAAAAGTCTTAGATCAGACAACTGAAGAGATAGTGGGCATCGACTCTTACGCCAGGGAATCAAAAATATGAATCAGACATAACTGCAGGCTTGTTGCAGACGGTAAGTGAATAATAGACTTCAAGTTGCTTTTAACAGAGAGGCCAGCACGACAGGCGGTCTTTGTTCCGGGCCCCGTCCTCCTCCGGGGACACAACTCACAATTTCTTCCTTGGCTGATGTCCTTCTGTGAACCCGGTGCTATGAGGATTCAGAGAAAGAAACAGCACTGGCGGAACAAAAGACCCCGCGGAGCTAGAGGAACACGACTGCGTTCAGTAAGGAGCACGGGAAGCTGAGGCCACGGGCTAAACCGACGGGCACTCGCTTTGCTCTCACTCTCAGCTCCCCTTTGGAGCAGGGCTGCCTCTGTCCCCTCTCTGAGAGCCACCAACAGCTCCTGCTGACTTGCTAAGCCTGCACCGGGCTGGGGAGGAAGAGGCCTCCCCTCTCAGGGCTCAGGGGACTAACAGCATCCTAAACGTCGAGACCTGCCCACCCTCCAGCCCGGAAGTGTTCGGGAGCGATTTGAACAAAGGCCTGTTTGAGGAAAGCCGGCCACAGCGCACACACCACGGGGCCGCCCCTGGCAAGGGCTCCTGCTGGCCACAGTGTCACCACGGCTGTCACCACAGCCTCCCGCCTCCCCCTCTGCACCCCCAGCCTTCCCCCTTTACACCACGAACGTCCCTGGAAGAGAAAACAACTGTCCAAAGAAGACTGAAAACACCCCTGTCGCTTCTGGCCAGAGCATTTGCATTTTTGGAAGAGGTTCTTATTTCTTTTTAAGGCTCAGAGTGAGAAGCTTTTAGAAAAGCTAAAAATATCTGTTAAAGAAGAGAAGGGGGGAAAATCCAGTTTTCCTTTCTTTCTGGGTAAAGGATTCAGTGACCAGGGGGGAGCAGGGCCTGGTTTCCTACCCTCGGCTTTGGGGTGGGGAGGGGGCGGGAAAGGGGTCGTCAGGGCCTGCACCTTTCTGGAAGAAAAGTACCCAAGGGCACAGCACGTAATCCTAGCGGCTGAACGCTGACAGGGGGAATGTAGAGTTAACTCAATGCGAAGTCCTCATTTTACGGCTAAGGAGGTTAGGATGCGGGCAGTTGAACGGCTTGCTGATCCACAGCGCTGTCCCAGCAGCTGAGATGGGACAGGCCATGAGCCCCTGGGCCGCTCAGGCCATCCCCGGACCTCACCCCCCCAGCACACCGCTTATGCCTACACCCCCCAGAAAGGACTCTGAGGAACCCGGCCCGCCCACTGCCCAAGCGGGGACGCCCGACTCAGGGATGGGCTGGGTGTCCTCCAGCTGCCCTGGCGAGGGACCAGGACTCTGCAGTCTGGGGCCCGGCTTCCAGAACTCACTGAAGCACCGCCACACTCCAAGGGAGTTTCCACCAAGGACACACAGTACCAAGAAAAGGTCACTGACTCACTCGAGGACAGAAGACTTGCGTTCTCAACGGACTTGAGAGCTCGGAGGCCGTGCTCTCCATTCAAGGGCAGAGAAACAGGCCTCACAGGGGCCATGATTTGGCCAGAGGCTCCCGAGCGGGCAGTGCAGGGCTGGACAACCGGTCCTCGAACACCGCCGGCCCCTCCCAGGCCACACTACCTCTGTTGAACTTACTCTTTGTTCTTCCATTTCATCTTTCAATCAACACATACTGTGATTTTTTGGGGGGTGGGGGGGCTACACCCTCTGCATATGGAAGTTCCTGGGTTAGGGACCGAGTCCTAGCCACTGTTGTAACCCGTGCCACAGCTGCGGCAACTCCAGATGCTTAACCCACTGTGCCAGGCCGGTGGTAGGACTCGCGCCTCAGCAGTGAGCCAAGCCACCACGGAGACAACGCCAAATCCTTAACTCCAACACCTCCCGTGATTGATTGAGCTCCTACAAAGCACCAGGCACAATTTGTGGCACTAAGGACGCCGTGCTGAGCCAGACAGAGAGGAGTCCCACTCTGGGGACGTTCATCTCATTGACCTTTCATGGCCCGTATCTTCCCATTCTAACCATTTTACAAATGAAAAATGAGCGGCTCAAAGAAATTACCCAATATGCAGATGATGCTACTGCAGTAATTCCTGTTTATGGTGAAGAGAACAGAAAAGGCTAAAGGGCTAAAAATTAATTCTATGGGCATGGGGTAGCTCTTGCCCATCTCCTGTAAGCCAGGATAAGGTGGCCAGACTTACAAATGCAGAATGCCAGGTACATTGGGATTTCAGATAAACAACACATTTTTTAATGTAAATTTATAGCAGCTATTGTATGGGGCATACATATACGGAAACAAGTTTCCTTGTTTATCTGAAATCCAAATTTAGTTGCTCTTCTGCATTTTATCTGGCCGCCCAATCTTAGCAAATCACTGTACCGCAAAACTGAAGACTACAGCCATTTGATGTTAAGAGCAAAGCCCTAGAAAATGCCTTAACAATTTTATTTTTCAAATTTTTATGGCCGCACCTGCAGCGTATTGGAAGTTTCCAGGCTAGGGGTCAGACTGAACCTGCCACTGCCAACCTGTGCCACGGCCACAGCAACCCTAGATCCAAGCCACATCTGCGACCTGTCATGGAGCTTGTGGCAACACTGGATCCTTAACCCACTGAAGGAGGCCAGGGATCGAACCTGCGTCCTCATGGATACTAGTCAGGTTCTCAACCTGCTGAGCCACAGCGGGAACTCTGGGCCTTCAAATCGTTACATTAGGCATGACTCACACTCGGATGACCTGCAAGAGTCGCTGATTTACCAGGACTCGCAAACAGAAGGTCCATAGTGCAAAAGATAAAAAAGACAGATGAGCTTGCCAGACCTCCAGAAAACCACTCTCCCTAATCGGCCTGAGATAAGTCTATCTGTCCAGCCTGGCACCGCCCGGGAGATTTTCCAGTGCATTCTAGAGGGTATGGGGGCCAATTCTCATAACCGCCGTGTAAGAGAAAAGGGCTGGTTTGCTCAATTTGCAGGCAGACAGGACAAGTGCGGGCAGAGGGCATTACTCATGGTCACGTGGATACGGTCAGGGTCCGAAGGCACGTAACCCAGCTTCTGCGTTGGTTTTGGGGTGCCCCCCGTGCTGCTGATGGTGGAGGTTCATTTTTAGGTTCCGGTCGCTCAGCTCTGAGGCTCACAATTTTAAAACTGCAGGAAATTAATGGCGAGCTGAATAATATAAAGACGACTCTTGTATGCAATCAATCCCTCTGGAAAGGCAGGTCTTCAGGAAGCTGGGCTCCTGGCCCTGCGTTCAGCTGGCCACTCAGACAGACGAGGCAGGAGGCTGGCCAAGGAGCCGGCAGCTAGGGTCCCACGGATGTCCCATGGACCAAAGGCTTGGATCCCCCCAAATTCAAGTTGAAGCTCCATGCCCGAAGGGGTCGGGGCTTGTGGGGTGATTAGGCGGTGAGGGTGCGGCCCTCGTGGGTGGGTGGGATCAGCGCCCCCACAAGCAGGCCTCAGAAGGCTCTCTGGCTGTTCCCACCAGGAAGACCCAGCAGCAGGACCCGCATCTGTGATGCAAGAAGCAGGCTCTCGCCAGACCCCGAATCTGCTGGAGTCTTGACCCTGAACTCCCAGTCTCGGAACCGTGAGAAGTCAATGCTGTTTAAGCCACTTGGAACTGTGGCCACTGCAGCCCCGAGCTGGCTGGGCCACAGGCCCCTCGTCCGCCTTCCGCAGGAGGCCTCTGCCCCTGGTGGCCGTCCTCGGAGCCTGTTCCTTACTTGTCCCGTCCTCAGGAACACGAGCAGACGGCCACCTCCCTCTGAACATAACACCTTCACACGCTCACACGTGCTCAGTGCCCCCGCTTTGTGATCCTCTGAACATCGCCGCCTGGCAAACCCTCACCCCGGCGACGCCAAGACACCTGAGTCAATCCCCCTCCTGCTCGCCGGCCTCCCCACGGGCACTGATAACCTTCAATGTTAAAAAGACAAAACTGTCCTGCTTTGTTTAAAGGACCTTCTCAAGACTCAGCAGTCCCTGGCAGCCACGCCCTCTTGCCTGGCGAGAAAGTCAGGGGACGTGGGGCATCTGGTCGCTGCTCTGAGGGGACAGTATCAGAGACAGCCTCACACAGGCCACATCACGGCACGCTGTGCCACCCACGCGCCACCGGGCAGGCGGCACAGCTGGGGGCCACTCCCAGGACACCCTCTGACCCCAGCTGCCAAGCAGATGCCAGGCCTCCCTCCCCTGCCCACTGACACACAGCTCCGCGGGCCACCGGACACATTTTGAACTGGAACCTCAAACCTGGAGAAAGAGGTAAGGCCAGAACTGTTTGTGTCAATTAACTCACGGATCCATTCCTTCAGTGTCAGGGCTTATCACATGCAAGTTCTTCATGGCAGGCCTGAGCACGCGTACGCGCACACGCACTCACACACACACACACGCACTCACACACACACGCACGCTCACCACTCACACCCCACCAGGTTAGTCCCCGTATCATTGGCTGCCGCTGGTTTCCTAAGAAGCTTGCCAGGCCATGTTCCGACAATGACCTGTTAATGGCTTTACATTTCTCCCCAGCATTGGAGGCCATGCTCGTCACTCTTACCTTCTAACGAAATCAATAACTAGCGAGACAGCAAGAGCTAAAGCAAGGGCAATGCCGAGCCACGCGCGCCGTGGGCTTGTCTGCTAAGCCGTGAATAAGTGTCCTGAAACGATTATCAAACCTTGACTCTGGCTTAGAGGAATGAAGCTGCGGATCCGGCAAAGAAAGTGTCTTCCCATCTTGGATGAAAACGATGCACCCCGCGCAGTTGCGGTGTTGCTGACACTGAAAACGCTGTCCCCCTGCAGCCTCCTTTACTGCCTGTTTGGAGCCTGAACCAGCAGCGGCCACATTTCATCTGCCCCTCACTGAAGTCTGTTTGTAGCAATAAGCACCCCAGGTGAGCGCTGGTTTGAGGTACCACACGGTCTCGCCTTGATCTTTAAAAGGTTTCTTATTTGGTTTCTACGTTCATTTTTACCTTCAAGGTGCAAAACCTGCCCGACTTACCCCAGCGGCCGCCCAGGTTCTCAGGCTTTGGGTTCAGACTGAACCCGGCTCTCGGCCTTGGCCTCCCCCTCGCAGACAAGGGGACAGCCAGCCTCTATAGTCACGTGACCCGATTCCTCAGAATAAACCCCCATGTAAATATCGAGTTCCTACGGGTTCTGTTTCCAGAGAACACTGACTGAGGCGCGGCTCTTGTCCACCCCTCACGTGACAGCAGGGCCTTCTCTCCTCTGCCTCAGAGCAAAGCCACTCTCCCCACTGACGCCGGGTCCTCACGCCTGACGCACTCCGCTGAGGGTTTGGGGTGAAGGAGTTTTGTGAGGCAGAGACCTTCACTGCCAGTAACGTAAACATTGACTTTCCAGACGCCCTTGCTCTCGGGTTCCAGGGCCCCTGTAAGGAGACCGGGAGCCTCACCTGCACAGGGGCTCTGTCTGCCCCGTCCCCACTCTCAATTATCCACTTGTGGCGCAAAAGACTATACTTTTATCTCCGTTTGGCTGTTTTCTTCCAATTCCATAGAAGAATTTTGCTTAGAAAAGAAAACAGCGTACACTCAGAAGAGAATTTGCACCATTTTCTTATGGGTGAAACATATCACAATTTGGGTTTACCCGAAAGCATTTTTTTTTTCCCTCCGCTCATCACGTGGGTTGGACTGAGAAACATAGAACCATTTATATTGCTGATTTCTGGTCCATGACCTTAAACAGTCTTTCAAGTCTGTGTCTGTTTCCTCGTCTGCGTTGTGGTAAGCGGCACCTTCCTCCCAGGTATCTGTGACTTTTCAGAAAGCTGACGAGGTAAGGTGCCTAATGCAGGCCTCAAAGGTCATGACCCCTCTTTCCCATGCTGGGGTCCTGCTTTCCTCAAAATCGACTCTCACGATCGTTTCAACATTAGCCCCTTGTAGGAAAATTAGAACAGCAATCCTGATGAATTTAGGGGAGGGAGTGTCGTGTATTCTAGGCTATCCATTAATTTGGATTATCCAGACCACAGCTGTTTTCAACATCCAGGATAACTGAAAGATGACTGCACCCTTAAATTAACATCAACTTTGAGCTTCCACCTTAGTGCCTAAATTCTCTGAAGACTAATGTGTCAATACATCCAAGCCCAGAGTCGCCTTTGAACCAATAAAACCAGCCCAAGGAGGAGTCCCGCTAGCGGCCCTTTGCAAAAAAAAAGGAGGCATCCTATTTTTATTCTGAAAGTCCTGGACCAAAAATCAGAAAGCATCTGAAGAGAAATGCACCACTTGGTTTGCCTCCAAGCACATTGTAAAGACACATGCCTTTCTGTTTCTGTATTTCCCCCTCCAGATTTGTGATGTAGACAAACAACGAGAAGACAAACGTCCCCATTAAAACACACGGCTACCATGGTGGCCTTAATCATCACGAAAGCAATCGGGAGAAGGCTCACAGGGCGGCAGGTATTCAGATCCTTAGCCCCCCCCTGCCCCGTCCTCGCAGCCTCTAGGAATAGTACTCCAGCCGTGGGCAAGTGTAAGCAAGGCAGTGGGAGGAAAGAAGCCTGGTCTCCGTACATCTAAACGGAGATGGAAGCGCCTGCTGTGCCAAGGACTTCTGGATTCTGCGGCTCGTCGTGATTTTCTTCTGCAAAGGGAGTTTCTTTTCATTTTGTTTTTCTGTTTTGAACAAACAAGGCCAGATCACGGGACTTAGTACGACTGAGCCTCTTTATAAGAGTCCCAGCTGCCAAATCAGAGTGGGACCTTGTCAGAAGGACAGGAGTCAGGCCCAGGAAGGGTCGCGGCCCCAGGGGAGGCAGCTCAAAGGGGCTGTGAACACTGCGAGGCGCACAGCACAGCTACGCCTTGGGAAAGAACGAGGAAGAGAAAAAGACAGCCGTGAGGGATGGAAACTGATCGACTCGACTCACAGGATCTGAACCCTAGGAGAAGAGCAAGCTGAGTTGGCCGAGGATTTCCATCTCAGGTCCATTTTGCAAAATGAGTGAAATGTGTCTCAGTCGCCGGCTGCCCCGAGCAGAGATTCTACAGCAGGAGATGAGCTGCAGAGAGAGGTCTGGCCACCCAGTCCTTGGCCAGCAGGCTGCTGGCTTTGCCTCCTGTTGACCATGTGCAAGGCGAAGGCGGCATCTCACATCTGGAGAGTGAGTTTCAAAGGGCTTTTCTGTGCAGGCCGATCCTGTTTCATCCCAGCCACATGCCGCGTGCTGGGCTGGGCGTGACTGCCGCTGCACTCTTTACAGCCAGCAATGCTGGGTCTTAGAGGTCACACTAGGTTAGCACATGGTTCTTTATTTTATTTTATTTTAATTTTAGTGTTTTCTATTACTCGGGTAATTTTAATTCTTTATTAAAGTTGTTTTTATCTTGTCATAATTTATTCAGCATTCTTTTTTCCATATTTTTATTAAAGTATAGTTGATTTACAATGCTGTGCCAATTTCTGCTGTACACCAAAGTGACCCAGTCTCACACACACACACACACACACACACACACAAACACACCTTCTCTTTCTTATATCATCTTCCATCATGGTCTCTCCCAAGAGTCTGGATATCGTTCCCTGTGCAGTAGGACCTCATTGCTTATCCATCTGAACCATCCTTATACTTGACTGTGGTACAGATACACTGACCTGTACTTGGAACACACTAGGCTTGGTCCAGCTCAGGGCTTTTGTATCTTCCTCTGTCTACGGCATACTTTTCTTGGCTATTTTTCGGAGGTTCTCATATTTCCTTTTTTTTTTCTTCTCTCTCTCTCTTTTAAAAAAATTGTTTTTTTAATAAAAGTATAATTGATTTACATTGTTGTGCCAATTTCTGCTGTACAATAAAGTAACCCAGTCATACACATATGTACAGTCTCCTCGTAACAACCCCCCCCCCGTCGTGGTTTATCCCGAGAGATCGGGATAATTCCCCGTGCTGTCCCCCAGGGGTTCTCATTGCCCATCTAAATGTAACATTTGTACCAACTAAGCCCAGACTCCCAGTGCATCCCACTCCCCTCATTTCATAGCAGGGAAGCCTCCAGTCCCTGTCTTCCACACCCCAAACTGCCACGGGGACCTCTCCAACAGGACACACAGCAACGGGTCCCTTCAGACCTTATTACATTGTCAGGACCTACAAAGCCAGATGGCTTGTACAGTTTCCATTAAGGAAAGCAAAGGACAAGGGCACCCTTATAGTTTCTGCTTTACAGTCAACAAACATGAGAACTGATCAAATCTTTTTTTTTTGTCTTTTTGCCTTATCTAGGGCCGCACCCACGGCATATGGAGGTTCCCAGGCTAGGGGTCTAACAGGAGCTGTAGCTACCAGCCTTCGCCACAGCCACAGCAACGCAGGACCCGAGCCACGTCTGCAACCTACACCACAACTCACGGCAACGCCAGATCCTTAACCCACTGAGCAAGGCCAGGGATCGAACCCGCAACCTCATGGTTCTTAGTCGGATTCGTTAACCACTGAGCCACGAAGGGAACTCTGAGAACTGATCAAATCTTTAAACTAAATTAAATCTTTAAACATTAGAGGAAAGCTCTTTGCCCCTTTATTTAACTTAATGGTGATAAAATATAAAATCAACATAGATTAACTGAAATATTGCCTTAGCACTAAATTGCAAACAACCACTGGCTTTTTGTCTTACCTTTCTAAGCAATGGGTAATGGTAATTCATGGTTTTGCAGTCACAAAAATACTTGGTCAACAGCTTCTCTTTTCCCTCATGAAGGAAAGCAAAGCAAAACCAGCTTGGAGCCATGTTTCAAAAATCAAAACCAGATTAACATGTCTAAGAGCTGTCATAGCTTTGTTTCTACCCTGACCCACTGGGGTTTATCCTAAGGAAGCACACAAAGATGGTTCAATATCAGAAAATCTATCAGTGTCACTCACCACATTATCAGATTTAAGGAAGAAAAAGTCATAAGATTAGCTCAAGGGATGTAGAAGCAAACTAAGTAAAGTTCAAAATTCCTTTCATATTAAGAAAGAAAAAAACTTCACGGAAATACACAAGAATTTCCTGAACTACATGAATAGCACTCAGCCAGACCTGCAGCAGATGTCGGTGTGATCCAAACGGTGCAAATGGAGCCTCATTCCCACTGAGACGGTGAGACGGCGGGAGTGACCCCAGAACCAAAGGATCAGGGCTCCGCACGTGGCTCTCCTCCTCCCAGCCGTGCCGTCTCAGACGAGTTCAAATCCTCTCTACCTCAGCTGCCTCCTGACAAAGACTCTCCTTGATAGAACCTTAGTCAGGCTCCCTACGAGCCGTCTTCTGCACTCAGCCTCATCCTTGGCGCTCTCCTGGGACCACTTAGTCCAGGAGTAGCAAGAACTCTGCTAAGGCACTTTAGGGAGAGTTCCCCCAGCCTTCATGTCTGATCACTCTCTATCACTCTCTCTGTCCCCACCTTTGACTTGCCTTCAGCAAGAATCCTGTTCAGCCAGGTCAGCGGCAGTCCTCTGAGCCTGATGTGTCCTCCCAGTATTTATCCATCCACAGACCCCTCTTCCTGCTGCTCCTGGGCTGTGAATCCCCGCTTGTTCTCATTACATGTGGAGTTGACTCCGACTTGGAGTTGATGGTCTTGACCCCTATGGCAATAGTCCCAAATTAATCACCTTCACAAGCACTGGGATCATTTTTTTCTAACACGATCAATAAAACAGGAACAATAATATTATTTATCTCATAGAGTTGTCATGAGGATTAAAAGTTAATACATGCAAAGTGCTGGAAGAGTAGCACCTAAAAAACCCTCTATATGTTTGAATGATTATTATTACTCTAAAGATATATATTTTTACTCTACAGATTGAAAAGAAATGCAATGAGTGGAAAGCGATAGATAAGATGTTAGAAAAAAATCCCAGAAAATCTAAACTGTATTATTAGATATGAGGCTGCAGGAACACAAAATTAATTTAAAAATCAATACTAGCAGAGCTCCCCTGTGGCAAGTAGGTTAAGAACCTGATTGCAGAAGCTTGGGTTGCTGCAGAGGTGCGGGTTCGATACCGGACCCGGCACAGTGAGTTAAAGGATCCAACATTGCTACAGCATATGTTGCAGCTGCAGCTCAGATTCAATACCTGGCCCAGGGACCTTCCATATGCCATGGGTATTGCCATAAAAAAATTGATACAAACTAAAAAACAGTGCTGTCTTTTCTCCAGAAACAACAAAATGTGAGATGCCTAAAAATAATCTGATTAAAAGTGTTTCTAAAATATTCATTAGGGATATGATAAAGCATTATTCAGACATGATGATCACAACAGGGAACGAGAGGGGCCTGGGGACTGGAGAAGAGCAACGGCGTGTTAAAAGCGTCCCTTGGCAGAGAAGTGTGCTCCACCACGGACCGAGTGTCAGAGCAAGGACTCACCGAGTTTCTACTTATTCAGCTTCCCTCAGGTCCTGTCTTCAACCGAGTTAAGTGCTTGGTGAAGAATCCACCTCAAAATGGAAGCATCAAGCGAGTTCCCATCGTGGCTCAGCAGTTAATGAACCTGAGTATCCATGAGGACTCAGGTTCAATCCCTGGCCTTGCTCAGTGGCTTAAGGATCCTGCACTGCCATGAGCTGTGGTGTAGGTCGCAGTCACAGCTCAGATCCCACGTCGCTGTGGCTGTGGTGTAGGCCGGCAGCTGGAGCTCCAAGTTGACCCCTAGCCTGGGAATCTCTATACGCCGCGGGTGCGGCCCTAAAAAGACACACACACACACAAAAAAAGGAAGCATCAAGAATCCATGGCAGAGGGGAAAATGAAAAGATGGGTTTTCTTTTATGTTCCCTAGGGGAAAAAAAGAACATACTAGTTATCCTAAGTGTCTTACCTTGTATTTTGGTGAAAAAGAAGAGAGGCCCAAAGGCAAAGGCAGTATCTAGAACTTTGCCAACAGACAGGACAGTCCCAAGGAATTTAGCAAGTTCAATAAACTCCAGGTTCTCGTGGAAAATCTTAAAACACCGAAACATACTTTCAGTGATTAGCTTTTTAGAAATCAGCATGAAGATTTATCATCAGTTATATAAAATCTGTTCTTATTTCTTAGCCTTTAGAGATGTCATTTAATTTAAAGGTTGAACAGTGACCCAATTTTCATATGCCTTCCTTGCCAACCATATGTTTCTGGGGGAGAAGGCTGTTTTCACTGCCTCCCTCTTTTAGTGAACTATTTTATAACCATGAAAATGTGATTATTTATATTTAATCAAAACACACTACAAAACTTAACTTCCTCCTGAGAGCTCTGCATCATTGTGACAGATTAGAAAAAAGCATTCAGCAACTTCATCTGATTTACCGTCATAAATATTCGAATCTTACATGTTTGTTCCACAAAACAGTTACGTGGCTTTATTTATTTTCAGTTCTATTGTCTCAACTGTAGAATGCAAATTCATCGTTGAAACTGCTAGGGTGCATCCATCCAATCAAAAGTTCTCAGTCTTTTTCTGTCTGTCTCTCTCTCATGAAATTAATTAAGAGCAACATGATGGAGCCCCGGAATTCTATAGTCTGTCTTGCCAAAATCAGAGTAGACATTTACATTACATCAGCCGAACAAGTTCTGTGCACATGCAAAGTGAGTGGCTAATGAAATTTCACTGTTGTCAACAATCTTTCACAATGTACCTCTAGGAGTTCCATTTCCAGTGACACGGCAGGTTATGGGCACAGCGTAAACTCTGAAAACAGCTACAAATTACAAATAATTTTTTTAATTCTTAAAAAGATCTTTACGACACCAGAAGGAATTATCAGCCCCAAAGCTAAGGGAAAATCAAAAACAGGAGAAGTGAGAATAGCAGTGAAATCCTTTTTGCCTTAAGAGCAGATTCGATGAACTTTCATTTTCAGGGTCTCTAATGAAAAAACCCAGGTCGCATGACACAGACCTGGGCTCCAGGGGACTCCAGCCCGCAGGACGGGTGAGAAGAGCAAACCTCACACTCACGCCCGCAGGAAATGGCGCTGGTGCTGCGAAGACCAGGTTGAGAGCCTTTGGAAATTTGCAACAAAAAATAAGCTTTCTACCCAAAGTAACATTAACGGAAACAAAATTCAGACATGACAAGGTTTTCGATTTTCCAGATGCTACCACTATAGCCAATAAAACCGGAATAGTTATCTTAACATCAGGGGGAAAAAAATAGGTTTTCAAGCAAAAGCATCATTGGGGATAAAGAGGGTTATAACAAAATAACAAAAGAAAATTCACTGGGGAAATTTTTTCTCCTAACTTTTTTTAATTTTTTTTTTCTTTTGCTTTGTCTTTGGGAGGGAGCTGCTGTTGCTCTCACACATGATTTTTTTTTCCACAAAACCTTATTATTACATGACGTCTTCCAAACTCCTAGACAAGCCTAAGCTTTGGTACTTGAAAGCCAATCTGTATTCCCCAGAGACGTTGTTTGAGAAGCAAAACTGCACCGAGAAGATTTACTGGGGAGCGTTCTCTGAAGACATACCTCTAAAGAAGCGTGGAAGGTAGCACTGGGCTCTTAGCAAGGATGCATCTGAGACCCCAGCCTCCTGCAGGAGGCTCTGGGGCTGGAGACGTGGGTGTCAGGGTTCTGTGCCCCCATGTTAGCAAGTAATTGAACACGGGGTGTGCCGAGTTCTCCTGGTCTCCCCTGCTGGCAGGTTCGACATCCAGCTGCACTTAGATCAGCCTGGTAAATGAGGTCCTGTCAATGGGCTCACATGTAGCCAGCATCTCTGCAAACGCGGTTGTACCTGCACTTGGTGGGTGGGGTGGGGGAAGGTGAAGACAGGCTGGCTAGTGTCAGCTGACTGAGTCACTCTGTTTGGTTGGTTCCCACCTCTTCCACGGACCAAGGTGACTGAACCTTGCTGGGCACAGCCACGTGATACGGAGATCTCTATACTCCACTCGCTCCCAGAACTCCATCCACAGGCATCTTCCCCAGACCTCTTTGTCTCCCATCTGCCATACTTTCTCTTTCCAGAACATTCACCCCTGTCCATGAGTTTGGTCATATATGTCACATGGCTTCTATTCTTATCTCAGGCCACTTCCCTTTCCCTGCAAAGTGGGGACCAGATGACCAACCAGATGTGCGTCCCCTGGGGGGGTCTCCCCTCCCTGCCGCCTCCCGAGGCCTCACCCTGCCCCCAAGAGGCTCGTCCGTGAGAGCAGGGGAAGTCAGACCAGAACAGCAGGGGCGCACACGAGGTCCAGCCAGCTGTTGCTGCGCCTTCCTCGTTCCTGAGCCCAGTCCTGCCAGACACCCCGGTCCTGCCAGACACCCCGGTCCTGCCAGACGCCCCAGTCCTGGAACCTCGCTTCATCTTATGATTTGTCCGCCCCATCTTATAAGTCGGTGGGTCTGACAGAACCCATCCTGGCCATGTGGTCACTGGACATCTCATGGAGAGTCTGTCTCTACCAGGGCCGAGAAGCTGGCCAGGAGCCACTTCGCAGTGACATATACTTCTCTGCTGCTGCTGACGTGGCCTTCCTACAGAATGCTGTGTGGCCCTCCTGGGGCGGCCACGGGTGCTTTTCCCTGCCATACTTTGTCTAGAGACTGGCCATGCCACACCTCGCTGCCATCCGGGACCCAGGCACAAACATCGGGCTCTCTTGTACTGCCACCCCGCCTGCTAGGCTGCTTTCCTTTCTGGGCGCCACTCAGAGAGGTAGTTGCCTTCTGTGTCACCCAGAAAACGGGGTGGCAGGATTCACCGGGCAGCACGTGCTGCCGCTAACATTCCAAGACACCTGCTAAGCATTGTGTTTCTTCTTAGCGATGGAAGATATGAGATGCAGTCGGGCCCCTTGGGAGGGGTTCCCCCAGCAAGCCCAGGTCCTTGGATCCCTGAAAATGCACCCGTGTGGCAGGTCTCTGAGTCTTCGCGAGGCTTACCTCGCAAACTAGAATGTGCCTTCAGCCTGCTGTGGACTAAGAATGTGGCCTTCCCTATCAGCAAATAAAAGTCGTAGCGGCCACCAAGCCAGCAGCCACCACAACCACCCCCAGCCGTGCTCCGTGAGGGGATTCAGTTTGGAGAAAAGCAGTCCCTAATTACCTGGCCCTACGTAGTTAGAGTGCATGTCAAAGGAATGACTTCAGTGAGTCCAGACTCTCGCATCTTCCCATACAGAGAAAAAAAACCCAAATTTGTTAACTGGCAACTTCTGGTTTCCCTTAATGAACAGTAATATTCTGATGTTCCCAGCGCCTGAGTTTTGCTCAAACCCCCTACATATCCTGGACCCTCCCTGACCTTTTCGGAGGCGCCCCACGGAGCTCTCTGAGAGGGGACTCCCCAGCTTGAGTCCTCAGAAAGACCCCCAGTTAAAACAGAAGTCTCAACTTTTAGGTTGTGCTTTTTTTTTTCAGCTGATACTACTTATCGCTTATTTTGAGCTAACTGGCAGAGAGTGAGAGCGTTAACAGCCACCTGTAGCAAGACCATAAAATAGTCTTTGCTTGTTTCAGGTAAATCTGAATTGCTTCTAATCCTGCTTTTCCTCAGAGACCGAAGAGAACGCATTTCCCAAATCGATGGCTTCCTTCCACAGGCCAGAGACTGAGCGGATCATCTGTAGCATAAAATGCCACTTCTGGAAGAGCGGTTGCGAGGGAGCTGCTGCTTGACTCACCTGGTGGGAGTTCTCTGTCTTCTACTGAGTTCCATCGGGTCTGGGTGGGGCCAGATGGTGAATTAAATGGGGGCACTGACAAGGACCACAATCCCACTTCGCTATCTCTCAAGGCGGCCCTCACCTCGAATTCCTGCCCCAGCATAAGATGTGATTGTGTTTACGATTTACTATCTTGTGGGACAAAGGGTCTTTCCTCTGGGCAAAGGAACCAATGGGCAGCTTCTGCCAAAGACCAAGTCCATCTGCCCCCAGGGGTACCCGAGGGCCAGGAAAATGTCAGCAAGCACACGCGTGGACCAGGAAGCTCACGGTGAGCTGGACCTGAGCTAGAATATTCCACTTTTTTCCTGACCCCCCGGCCTCCATGCTCACAGGAGGGCCCTAGCTACACTTCAGGGGCCCACGCCTCAAAGTTCGATCATCCTCGAAAAGCTCAGTTGCTCTTCTTGTCCCACTGTACCTTCACCCGGACAAATGGGCCACATCCCTTCGGGGAAGAACTGGGGGAAGCGCTACTGATTATATTTGCTGGGACGTTGTAGGGTCCTTCCCGGGAGGGGTCTTCTCCTTCAGTCCCTGGATTCGGGGTCTTAGCTCAATTCAAGAAACTAGGCAAGACATGTGCAGCGACATGGACGCACCTAGAGATTCTCACACTAAGTGAAATAAGCCACAAAGAGAAAGACAAACACCATACGACATCACCTATACAAGGAATCTAAAATATGCACAGATGAACCTATCTATGAAACAGAAACAGACTCACAGACAGGAACAGACTTGTGGTTGCCAAGGGGGAGGGGTGGAGTGGGAGGCTAGGGTTAGCAGACGTGAGCTATTCTACATGGAAGAGATAAACAAGAAGACCCTGCTGTACTGCACAGAGGATGATGTCCAACGTTCTACGACAGACCATAAGGGGAAAGAATACGAAAAAGAGTGTATAGGAACATATATATATATATACATAATCTGAATCATTTGGCTGTACAGAAATCAACACAAAATTATAAATCAATTGTACTTCAATTCAAAAACGAGAGAAACTAGGCAAGACACTGACTGCTGTGTGGAATGGCTTTGTTGGTCCTCTTGATCGTCTATATTTGATTTCTTTTCATTGCGTACATTAAGCGTTACCCGCCTTGCTGTCCCTCCAGCTCACCTCCAGTAGCAATGTGCCTGTTGCCCACCTCCAGACGGCTCTTCAGGGCAGGGTACCGCCTGGGCTCCACTGATCCTGCCTCTCACTGTGTGGTTCATTGCCACCACCTTGCTTCTGATGGGGAGCACACCATCCATCCCCTGTCATCTCTGGATCCCATCATCCCCATTGCTGCCGAGAACCAGTTCGATGATTTCATCATCTGTCATCAGCTTGACCCACAGGGCTCAGCCATTTCTGAGCTTCTCGATGATACTGGAGCCACTCTCTCCAACGCATTGCTTTGATCCAGGAAGACCTCCAGGTTGTCTTGGGCCCAAATCCACTCTAGCACATCCAGTTCTCTGAGTCACTTGGTCCCTTCCTCCAACATCTTACTGAGTGGGGTGTCACTGCTTCCTCCAGGCTTTCAAGCACCCCCTAAAGCAGAGTTTTGGCATTGTCTCCAGAGACGCTGGCCCAGATGTGAACTCCTGTACCTAGACAGCGGGACCCCAGCACTAAACTCTCCCTTATTCAACTTTATATTCTATGTTCTTTGACCTGATCCCATGAATATACTTCTGGGTCCTTCTGAAATGTATTAGCTACATCCTAGAGCTCCTTTGCACCGAGCCCTTACTTGCCCTTTCCAGCTTGGCTCAGCCCCAATCAGGCTGTGCTGACCCAGCCCTTGTCATTCATCTTGTTTCCAGGGAAGAAGACGGGACTGGATCCCGAGGCAGGGAGCACTGTCTTGTAAGACGCCTGACTTACTTTAGGCCACTGTAGGATCATCAAGAAACAAGAACTAAGGAGTTCCTGCCATGGCTCAGTGGTAACAAACCAAACTAGTATCCATGGAGATGGGGGTCCTATCCCTGGCCTCAGCCAGTGAGGTTAAGGGTCCGACTTTGCAATGGCTGCTGCATAAACCGGCAGGTGCATTTCTGATTCGACCCCTAGCCTGGCATGTGCTGCAGATGTGGCCCTAAAAAGACCAAAAAAAAAAAAGGATAGTTAATAGTCTTCTCCTCAAGTGGAGCAGATCTATTGTGCTGGCATAGAGAATTCAGAGCAAGGATCTCAACTATCCAGGTAACTCACCTCAAGTACCGAGGTCCCTCCTATCCCCTAGAGGACCCTGACCTTGGAGGCCTGAGGACTTCTCTAAAACTCTGCTACGCTTGGGATTAATACCGGCCCTCCTGCTGACCTATCTGCCAAGTGCAAAATGTTGAGATTTGCATAGATGCTGCCAAGGAGTTGCTTTGACTTAAACAGGTGGTGAATCGCCCTCAGTCTGTCACTCTCTTCTACAAATCAGGCATGGCCGCCCCATCCCACGGACCTGCTAGTCACCATTTCCCTAATGCCGCTCGAGCACCAACCAGGCCCCACTAACCCCCAGTGACGGCATCCGTGCTGTCAGCGCCATGGCCTCCAGCTCCAATTTTCCACTTAGAGGCCACTTCTGACATTTCTCATGTCAATTGCCTTGAGGTTCCCTGGAAACATTGTCTGAGTGGGAAAACTACAGACGGAAGGTTTACTAAGGAGGGTTCTTGGGAGATTCTCCTATAAAGCAGGAAGAAGGACAGGATTTTGCAGCAGGAGCAGCTGACTCAAAATGAGCTTGCAAAGGAGGCCACCTCCAGCCAAGCCTCAGGGGGGCCTGGAGCTGAAATAGCCCGGCACAGATGGCTCAGACCAAGGGCAGGGGGAGGGGATCTTTGGTATCCCTGCTGTCACAGAGCGTGGGTAGCCCTGCATGGGCAGCTCCCAGAGCCCAGGGTCATGTCCAGTGAGTGGCTAAGTCATGAGCTTTCAAAAGCCATCATTCCCAGCATAGAAGGGAGGTCCTGCAGCCCACAAAACCCCCTGCACTGCAGCTAAAACAGGGCTGCTTTCTATTCTCTTCTTTCTGCTCTCATCATCTTACCTAAGATATGGAGCAGAGCAGAGAAAGGTCTTGTTTGAGTGCAAGGGACAGCAAAGGGAACAAAGAAATCCTGGGTGAAAGAGGAAACCTCAATTCACATTTCAAAACATTTTCCTGCCACACCAACTGCACAGTTTGCTAAGAATTGCCCACTCCCTTCTCTACACTCCTAAGAAATGCTTCTTTTATTTCTTTCCATTGTTTTTTGTTTTGGTTTGGTTTCAGGGGGTTTTGTGTGTGTGTGTGTGTGTGTGTGCGTGTGTGTGTGTGTGTGTGTGTGTGTTTGGGTCTCGCCTGCAGCTGGTGAAAGTTCCTGGGCCAAGGATCGAACCCGGGACACTGCAGTGATAATGCCAGATCCTTAACCCACTGAGCCACAAGAGAACTCCAGAAATTGTTCATCCTTTGGCACACACTCCCTTTCCCATCACACTGAGGCGTCTCCAGGTCTGTCACTGCTTTATACATCCCACGACCCTCCATGTCTTGTCCAGCAGCAGCAGCAAGTGTTGAATGAATAAATGAAATCTGACAGTAAGTCACTCATATTTATTTCAGTTGGTTATAGGCCAGTTGCATGGTCAATTGCAAGGTTCTGTGCTCAAGGGAAGGGCCCGGCACCATGTAGTACAATTTCAGGAAAAGATCTGGAGAGACCACACTGGTTCCTAAAACAAGAAAAGGGGAAATACGGCAAGCCTGAGGCTAGGGCATCAAAAGGAAGATGAAAACACAGCCAATGTGCTCAGTGCCACAATCAGCAAGTCCCTACAGCCCTGACGGTGTGGGCAGGTGGGAAGAGCCCTGGCTTGGAAGCAGCAGGCTCTGCTGTGGAGACGCAGAGTCAAGAACCAGGAACCAGCCCCACAGGAGGCAGTTACTCCACCCTCCGAGGCTCAGTTCCGTTACTGCGAAGCAGGACCATGAAAGTAATAAGCTCTCTCTCCCAGGGTCCTCGTGCAGGTCAAATGACAGATGTGTGTAAGCTGTAGAGCAAACACACAGCTGCCACCCACATGAGGACAGCTGTTAACACCCCCTCTCCCTTCAGGGCAGAGAGTTCCCCTGCGGTACTACTCTGCGGAAGGGCTCCTTGCCAGAGAAAAGCTGGGAGCAGAGACTGGGAACCCATCCCACACCAGTGAGAAGGGCAGCTGTGCTTCAGTCCTGGCCCTGCAGACCCCTGGCTGGGGAACCTCTTACCTAAACGGCTTATAATTACTTCCCCACTCGTGAACAGGATCAGGAAAGCTGAACTCATAAATCTGTTATCAGAACCACAAGGTACAATACGCGGAAAGCATCGATAAATCACCTGTTTCAGAATAACAGAAATTATAAAATTTTGTTTTAATGCTCTGTGATCCTTCCAAAGAATGCTACCTGTTAATTGAGAGGTCACTTCTTTATTCCATTTTTTTCCCTCCATGGTTAAGTATGTCATTAGACTAAAAGGTCATATTCTCTATCCTTGCCTACCAAGGAGGCCTGACTTTTGCTGGCATTTTGATTTTGCTTTAAGGGAAGAAATTCTAAAGCCTGCTGATGGCAGTCACCCGGGGCTGAAATCAGCTTCCCCCTGTTTTTCATGCACCCTCCCTGATCAGCCGGGCCCTGAGCTGTGAGGTGAGACTTCTCTAGGGCTAGCTGGGGACTTGTAGGCCCCATGTGGTGGCCTCCAAGCCCGGGCTGAAAGGTGAGAATGGTGACACTCCCACAACTTGACGAGGAAGACCGCATTGTGAGAGGTATCCTTCCTGGAGACCCAGCCTCCCTACAAGGCTGGGCACTTCCCACTGCCACTCAGCCCTCCGTCCTACTGCTGTCAGCGGAGTAGGACAAGGTCTACCAGCACTCCTGACCTTCCCATGCACCGAGCAGCCCCCAGGGCTTGTGCAAGAATAGCCCCAACTCTTGGCAAAATCCCCACTGAGTCATCAAAGGTTGGACCCACCCAAGGAGTTACTGCATCTGACCCATCAAGAAACCAGCCCAAACCCTGCTCCTGATGACAAGTGACAGGAAACAAGAAGATGCCCCAGCAGTTCTGAGGTTAATAGGGAGGATCCTGCTGAACCCCAATCTCTGGTTTCTGTTCCTCCCAGTGTTAGGCCCATAAAAAAAATTAATGGACAGAAACCTCAATTAAGTAGAGTTGGGAGTCCAGAAGGGGGAGCCCTCATGCCCTGCAAAGATAACAGAGCCCAACAGGAAGAGGAAAGACTCCTCCTCTTCTTTCCTGGTGAGATCTCAGCCAATGAAAACCAGGGACTCTTTTTTTGCTATTACTCTCCCAACTTCCTTTCCCCTCTATAAAATCGTTCTCCTTACCTTGCTGTGTGGGACTTGCTGGGGGTTCACCATGGCTGCAGACCCTGAAGTGCAATTCTTTACTGATGCTGAACAAACCCATTTTTGCTGGAGACATACCTGGCATTCTATTGGTTTTCAGTCAACATTTTAGTGACCCATACGAGCATCCAGAGAGGACTCCCAACCGTTCTGGGGCTGGCAAGTAAACACATGGGAAGCCCACTTTGAACCCACTGTTGCTCACTGCTTTTCTCACCAATGCTGGAGTTTTGAATGTATGTCTTTCTCCTGGATTCACCATTATGTCCTCTTTGTGTTTTGAAGCCCTCTAGGCTTTACTTGGGGTCTATATTAAGGTTTCATCCTTTCTGGTTAAGGCCTTGGTCTGTACTCATCCAAATACTCACTTGGCACTGTGATCTGAATGGAAAGCAGATCATTTCAAATGGAATGTGCTATAGCCTTCAGCCCATTCCTTCAGGGACAGGGTTGTTTCATTAGAACTGTGCTGGTTCATCCTTCAGCCCATTCCCTTGGAATAGAGGCTATTATTAGGAATAGTGCTGAAAAGCCTTTTGTCTGGCTCTTCTGAGACTAAGTTCTTCCCTTGGAACTGGCTGGAATTAGACCTACAGCCTATTTAGCTGTTTAAGCTGTTTGAGCTGCAAGAAGTTTAAGCTGTAAGCTGCTTGAATGGTTTAGGTTGCTCAAAAATTATCCTTTAACACGAGAGAACATTTCTTAGAAATGGGGTCCAGTTATCTAAATACTTTGAGGATACCCACCCCACAGGGACCCTGGCTATTTTAAGTTCAAAAACCATGGTCCTGAAGTTCCTACTGTGGTGCAGTGGGTTAAGAATCCTGTATTTTCTCTGTGGTGACTCAGGTCCATGCTGAGGCATGGGTTTGATCCCCAGCCAGACACAGTGGGTTAAGGATCCAATACCACCACAGCTGTGGCGTAGGTTGTAATTGTGGCTTGGATTTGATCCCTGACCTGGGAACTTCCATATGCTATGGGTGAAGCCAAATAAATAAGTAAATAAATAAATAAATGAATGCTCCAACTCCATGTGCATGGCTAACCAAACAGACCAACCTAACTAAAGGCAGTTTAGAATATCAATGGCCAGCGTGGGGAAACTTTGAAATCCTCAAACTTACTTTTCTTAAAACTGATTTGGACTACCATATCTCAAAAATTTCCAGAACTGAGGGGAACATCTATTTCGATAGGTATTTTGAAACAGATTGCCTTCCAAACATCACCGGGAGCCCAAAATTGCTACTCCGAAAAATTTTAAGATTAACTGAAGCAAAGAGACAATTAAAGAAAGAAGACACGGCTTCCAAAGCCTTATGCTCCTCCCCCCTTGGTTCTTTTGTCTCAAGCTCCACCTCTTGCTCTTTTCCCTCTATGCCCTCAGGTCCCCCACACTAGTTCTCATGCCAAAAACTTCATTTTTTTCCTGAAACTCTCACCTCTCCTTTTCCTTCAAAATTGTCCCTTTAAAACTAAGCATTCTGGGAATCCAGAGGTTAAACCCTTAATTTCATATACACCCAGGACTAAAGCTGAACTGTGAGCCATGGCCAAAGATGTCCCCAGAGTAGCCAAAGAGTCACACACATGTGCTAAAGAATTTCACATAGTCATCCAAACGCATCAAGCTGGTTTCTCTGATCTGTACCAGCTCGTGCATATGCTTGTCAGTGAAGGCCAGGCCCAGCTTTGGATGGGAACCAGAACCTGCGATGTCTCCAGAACTACCCTGGGAAGACTAGCCCATCAATTGATTGTATGATCAGGATTAGGCAGTCACTAGGCAACTTCATCAGGAAACCCCTAGGGTCTTTTCAAAGATGGTCGATTGAAACAAAATTTGGGCTTGCACACAAAATCTGATGAATTTGTTCATAAATATCGCAATACACTTCAGATTATTTTTAAGGAAAATTCTGGGCTTCCTTCAGATAGTGGTTCCAACCTGGGTAGCTTTTAATTCTGTGTATTAATGGACTGAACTGAGACTTTTTCCTTCTTATTAAAAGGATCAGGATGGGATGAGAAATTATGTCCACTCGAGATTTAGTTAATCTGGTATATCAGCTCTCTCAGACTCTAGATGAGTCACCTAAAACCACGAAAATTTTCAATTTTTGACTCCAGTAAATAAAGACCCCTAAAGGAAACCAAAATCCTTTTAGTTCCTACAATTATTGCAAAGCATCAGGACTTTGGAAATGAGATTCTTACATGTTTCAGCAAATCAGGCACTTTCAGCCTTCTTTATCAGCTTCTCCATCATCCCAGTTTCAACGACAGGACTCCAAGGAACCACAGCAGCCCTTCCCAATCCTCTCTTAATCTGCTTGGAGAAACATTTCTCCAGATTGGGGATGAACCTCATTGACACCAGAGCCACACTCTTGGTGCTCAGCCTCACTCCTGCAAAAGGGCTCCTGCCTCAGAGTACTCAAAACAGTTCGAATCAGTGGGAGTCTCTAACAACCCTCAAGAAGATTCTGTCTCTGAACCAGTTCCCTTCTGCTGGGGCTCTTAGAGACGCACAAGCTTTTCTCCTTAATTCCCCTGCCCGTATCTCTTTATCAGACCAATGTTTCCTAAAGAAGTGTCATGCCAGAATTTCTTTCTCCTACACTCTCATCTGTGTAGGAGATGAGGTTTAACAGGTTTAACAGGATGTCCCCTAAACATCTACCTTCTGAAAAAAAAAAAAAAAAAGCTCTCAAGAGCCACAGATTAAACACGGGTGGAATCTGAGATTTTTCTCTTGATCCCCTATTTTGGGCAGTTGCTGTTTGTTTTGCAGTCGCATTAGCACGTGCACACGCATGCGCAGTGGAGCACTGCCCAAGGTTGACAATTCTTAATGGCCAAAAAGAACAGCACCGAGTGTTTGCATGGGCGGCTGGTTTAACAGTGTGAACAGGATTTTCTGGACAGGCCTGTGGGATAAGATACCTACCGGCTGCCAGAGTAAATCACCAAAAAAGGCAAAGGAGGAAAACGGTCCATTCAATACATATCTACATCCTAACCCCCTAAGCACGGAGATTACTAAATCTCCTGGAACTAACTTTGACGAGATAAAGAGGCATGGACAGATGCTCAGGCTTACAAGCTAAAAGAAAATCAGACTTCTGCTCCTGGGCTCTCATGCTGCTTTGTCACTATCTTGTTGCACCGGTCTGGGAAAAACCACTACAAGTCTCTGGGCCCTGGTTTCCCCATCTGTGAAATCAGAGTGTCCATTAAACGGCATCTCAGATCCGTTCTAGCTTCAAACTTACCTGAAATCTCTCCGAAACAGGTTTTTAAGCCCTTGGGGCCATGGATCACCCTAAATATCTGCTGAAAACATGGGTCTTGTCTTTAGAAATATACAGAAAGTTTCATAAACACACAGAGTTTATGGAGAGAGTGTGACAGAGGGATCAGAGAACCCCTGTACCTCCTGCTGTGGGAGAAGGGGCTTAAAACTTCCCGCTCCTGGAAGAGATCTCTGAAGAAAAGCTCTCTGAAAGAGAAGTAAAAGATACAGCAGTAGCAGAAGGATGGACATCTGAAATTTTAGTTTAAAAGTAAATATAGCTTTCTCATTCCGAGCATTCAATGACTGAGCCAAAATTCTGCATAAAATTTCAAAAACTCAAAGATGTAAGACGTGAAAGTAAGGCTCATTGTTGTGATAAGTTCTGGAAGCTGCATCTGGGGCCAACTGGAAGTGTGGTGTCAGATGCTGATAGATCAGGTATTATACAAATGTCCAAGGCTGCAGTTAATGAGTTGAGCGTTTTCCCCAGGTGTGCCGCCCATGTTCCAAAGAGGGAGGGAAGCTGGCTACAGACCAAATCAAATTGTTATGTTCCTGTAAGATAGCGCCGTGCACTCAGTACCATATTGGAGGCACCATGGTTGGGTAACCCTACATGCAATCCATTTTACTGAAGACAGAACAAATCAACCAAGAATCAGAGCACTCAGTGACTCATGTCAGAGGCAGAAATTGAAAGTCAACACCTGTCCCACTTATAATCTGGCTGGAGAAGAGTTTATAGTGGAGAATTCTCCATGTCGAATGTTGCTGCTCCTTCCTGAAAGGGTAGTTCCATGTGTGTGTGTGTGTGTGTGTGAGAGAGAGAGAGAGAGAGAGAATGTGAGTGTAGATGTGTGTGAGTGAGTGTGTGTGTACGTGCACACTCACAGCTTGAAACCACACCAACTATTTCAGGAAAAAAAAAAAAGGGGAAGGAAGAAAAGGAACCCCAAGCTTCTATTTCAATTAGAAATAAGTGCAAGAAAACTCATCAAGGAGTTCCCATCGTGGTGCAGTGGAAATGAATTCGACTAGCAACCATGAGGTTGCGGGTTCGATCCCTGGCCTCGCTCAGTGGGTTAAGGATCCAGCGTTCCGAGCAGACGCGGCTCGGATCCTGTGTTGCTGTGGCTGTGGCGAAGGCCGGCGGCTACAGCTCCTGTTAGACCCCTAGCCTGGGAAACTCCATATGCCGCGGGTGCGGCCCTAAAAAGACAAAAATACAAAAAAAAAAAAAGAATACTCATCAAAATTGTAGTTGAAGGAGTGACTTTAAGAGTTACTTATTTCCAAGTGTGTTTCCAGAGATGCTGTTTACCAGGAACTTCCTGCCTTCTCTTCAGCCCTTCCTCAGTTTGTCCTGTTCAAATACCAGTTTTCAAAAAGCGCTGGCTTTGGAGCTCCTCGCTCCTGTCTTCAACGACGATGCGCTTCGGCTTGAAGCTGAGGTTTAACGTGGAAGAGCCTGTCGTCCGCGAGACTGTAATACGCCTCAGCGTGGGGGCTCCGCGCTCCTTACCAGTGTCACCCCCACGGCACCTGGTCTAAGGCCGGTCACATACGTGATCATAGCTGTTTGATCATCTGAGTTAAGTGACTGTCCTGAGGCTGATGAGTGAATCGTGGTGGCAAGAAAGCTGGTCGAGGGACAAGACCGTGCGTTCTTGTCCTGCCGCTCGCTGGCTGCTTTAACTTAGGGATTTCTTTGACCTCCCCTGACCTCGGTTTCCTTATCTATAATATCAGGAGTTTGCCTCAGTAATAGAAAGAAAAACAAAAAACGTTAAAATAAAGAGTTTGGATCCAACGTGAAATGCAAGTCTCATTTGGCTTTTTGCTTCTAGGTGAGCTTGTTACCAAGAACCCAGCCTCGAAGGAGCTCATGCTAAGATCCCCTATTCTAAATGTTTCTTTTCACCAAAGGGATGTCAAGCAGCAGGCAGTTCTACAGGGTACAGTGGCCACTGGCTCTGCGTGCCGGCGGAGGGCTTCGTGGTTTCCGAATAGCTTCTGACTGACATGGAACCAAAACCGATTCAGGAGAACAAACGCCTCTCCCCCGGCCCCTGGAAACCTTCTATCTGAGGCTTACATCTGAATGCTGCACTGAAGGGCACTGTGCCTGGGGAAGAACAGGCGATTGTGGAAGTCCGCTGGGTTGGGAAGTGATTTCTACAAGGAGCCTTCTGAACAGATTACAGAAATTGGACCGTGGACGCGGGAGACAAGGGCAGCTGATTTACAACTCTGCTTTCCTGTGCCCACTTGAAAGTTCTGACAACAGAAAGAAAGGGAGAAAGAAGAGAAAGAAGGGAAGAGAGTCAAGTGGTCCAGCCTCAGAGGCCTGATCTTCCCCCAGGTCCAGGTGTCACTCACAAGCCAGATCAAGAAGCTTTGGTGGGAAACTGGTACAGAGGGAGGCAACATTATCCGTCCTGAAAAGACTGCTGGCCGTGGACCTTCGGCAGATATCTGCCGCCACACCTGGTCTCTGGCTCTGCCTGCCTCCCTCCTCCTGGGGGTCTTCCCTGGGCCCCTCCGGCACCCCCCACCCCCCGCTTTCCCTCCCACCGGGCCCACTCTCCCAGGTGCCTTGCTAGGTCTCCACTGTAGCTCCCACCTCATTGCAGAATGAGTATCTGTGGCTATTCCCATCTCCCCAGTTGAAAGGAGGCTCTGTGAGGCAGGTGTGGAGCTAAGAGGTCTCTGTACTTGCAGGACTTAGCACGGTGCCTGACACAGAGAGGGCACAGGATTAAACTTGAATGAAAGTCTCATTGAATGAATGAATAAATGAGCAAAATTGACAGGGAGGGGGGTGCCTCAGGAAGGCAGTTAATCAAAGAACATTTGCTGAGGGTCAGCTCTGTTGCTGGACTCAAAGGACACTGGGATGCACAGGCTGGCAGTGGCACAAGACAGGGACATTCCAGGCTTTGCCCCTTTGAGAAGCTTGCCGCCACTCTCTGGAGTGCACTGCAATCATTTTTTTCTGCATTGTTCCTAAAACTTTCAGCAGGCAAGTGAGCCCAGCAAGTGCCAGTGTGGTCACCTGTGATCCCAGGAGATGCTTAGGAAGGTCCTAGCCTGGGGGTGACACTTTCCCAGGTAGCGGGCTAGAAGCTGAGGAGACTGGCTGCCTTGAGGCGGGGGTAGCTGGGCAGGTATAGGGTCAGGCCACCAAGGGGGCCAGAGACCACAGGTCTCCCAACTCTTGGGATCTAGAAAAATTCCCAAAGCCAGCCTGGGGAGTGGATAAGCCCCCAGAGAGAGGGGCGCAGTGGAACTGAGGTCCCAGAACTAAGCAGAGGGGAACTTTCTAACCCCTCATATCAACATTCTGAGCATTTGCCCTCAAATGGTAATGTGAGGTGAGCAGCGAGGCAGATGGGGGCTCAAAGGACCTTTGATGCACGAATTCTTACTCTGCGAGGAGGATGCAGGGCGAGGGGAGGAAGGCGCACTTCCGTGGCTTTGTGTAATTATTCCCCAAGAGGATGAAAGTGCTATTTTTTCTCAACAAATCTGATGTCCTTGTGCCCTGTTGCCCCCGTTGAGATCAGTTACAAAGAAAACCTTCCCCAACGTGATCTGGGCATCTGGCTGTCCTTTCAATCTCTTCCGCAGAATGCCTTTGATGTGTCCATCCGAGCTCCCTGGGTTCCTTTTCCTCGGCTCAGTTGAGGTCAAGTGGTTTGAGAAGCAGTTTCTTTCTAAGGTGGCCCTTTTCAAGGAGTTTCCCCCTGATACAGATGTTTCAGCATCAGGCTGTACGCACATTTATAAAACGTCACTTCAGCCATGGGAATGCATCTGAGGCTGACGGCAGGGCGGGTGATTGCCATCCCGGGGTTTGGCCCATTGGTGGGGGCGGGGGCCGGGGGGGGGGAGCTCACCTCAAAGGCAGGAAGGGGGGGTTTCTTTTACTTACTCATTCACAAGTCCGTTATTTCACGAGTGCGGAAGGAGCGCCACTCTGGGCTAAGTTCTTTTCGACAGAAGCATCGAGATGCTTGCAGAATGAAAGGAAAGGCAGACACAAGTAAGTCACAAGCGAGGAAGCCTGCAAGGAAGGGATGTGGAGCACTGCAGGGGGCCCAGAGGAAGGGGGTTTGGAGATGGCTCCTGATGGAGCCTGAAGGACGACCTGGGTTCTTCTGAGTTCTTTGGCTCAAAAAGGTCGGGACTCAGCTAGAATGCATTGAAAGGAAAACATTTGATTTGCAGTGTCTGCCAGAGTCCCTGGTGTAAACATTCCTGCTGAATAACAGCAAATTTCAAGTTCCCAGTGTGGCGTCTCTGAACGCAGAGTGAGGGAGACACGCCTAGTTGGTGGCACACCCTTATGGCCACCTTACAGGTGCAAGGGACATAGCCACCTTCAGGAAGCCAGGGAACAGTGACATAATTATCAAGTGATGAATTTTTTTGGGGGTGGGGTGGTTTGGTTTTGCTTTTTACCACCTCACCTGCGGCATATGGAGGTTCCCAGGCGAGGGGTCCGATCAGAGCTGTAGCCACCAGCCTACACCACAGCCACAGCAACGAGGGTCTCGCCTGATGTGACTTCTGACCCTTCCACCAGCTCAAATTAGTCTGCCGGCAGCTACCAGACCCAAGACTGGTCAACATAAACAACAGACATTTATTTTCCCCCAGTTCTGGAGGTTGGAAGTCCAAGACCAAGATCTGGCTGGGTTGATGCCAGCGAGGGCTCTCTTGCGGGCTTCTCGCCGTGTCCTTGTCTGACCTTCGCCGGGAGCAGAGAGCTCTGGTGTCCCTCCTCGAATAAGGGCACTAATCCTCTTGCATCAGGGCCCCCCCTCATGACCTCAGTCAACCTCAGTTACCTCCTTGCAGCCCATTTCCAAATACAGCCATAGCAGGAGTTAGGGGCTCCGTCCGCAGCACCGCCTTCCCCACGCCGCGCAGGGAAGCCTGTCACTAGCACGCCCAGCGGGACCGCGGCCCCAGCCCCTCTGCTAACGACTGTCTGCAGTCTGCGTTGTGCCTGGAGCCTGAGAGTTTGGTTTGTTTGTTTGTTTGTTTGTTTAACTGGGGACCTTATTAGCTGCTAACTGCTGAGAGATGAGAAATCGTGTTTGACCTTTCAGGTGCTTGGCCTTTAGGCTGAAATAACCTCCCTCAGGGCCAGCCTCTGCCTCTGCGTATTCAAAACTTTCCAGCCAGTTCCATTGTGTCAAGTAATTATTTGCCAATGAGATTCCCAGGGAATACACAGAGAATCCTAGTGTTACACACATAAATAACAACAAATCTTTTTTTTTTTTCAGTAAAAGACAAACCCTTCTCCAAATCAGCAATTAGAGTATCTCCTAAGGACACACAGGGACCTGGACCCCATCTACCACAGCTAAGAGCGCTTACTGTCACTTTCTCTCCCTGACGGGAGCTTCGTGTGTATATATACAATGCAAGTCACAGAAAGCCATGGTCAAGGCCCTCTCGTCTTGTGCTATCATTAAATAAGAGTCTTTTCAATTTATTTTCTCAGTGCAAAATACTTGGCAGTTCCTACTGTGGCTCAGCAGGTTAAGAACTCGACATAGTGGCCATGAGGATTCGGGTTTGATCCCTGGCCTCACACGGTGGGTTAAGGAAACAGCATTGCTGCAAGCTGCGGTGTAGGTTACAGATACAGCTCAGATCTTGCATTGCTGTGGTTGTGGCACAGGCTGGATGCTACAACTCCAATTCAACCTCTAGCCCAGGAACTTCCAACTGCTGCAGGTGCAGCCATAAAAAAGAAAAGAGAAGAAAAGAAAAAAAGAAATCCTCGGAAACGGTAAAAACAGGAAGCATTCACTTGTGGCTTTCTCGGAGCTGTGGTAACTGCTTGCTCTAAAGCGTCCACTCTTTGCAGGAATTGGTTAGGTCTCAGGAGTTAGCTCTGGGCTCTCAGCAGGCGTCCAGCCCCCTTCTCCCCATAACAGAACCTCAGAATTACTCATGCCCCGTCAGAAAGGACAACGTTTACCAGCCTCTCTGCATCTAGGCGACCCCCCTGAGCTCCCGCCAAGGATGTGCAAGATGAAGCGTGCGTAGGCGGGGTGCGGGAGAGCTTCCAGAAAGGCAGCTTCATGGAAGAGGCGGGGAGAGGAGGGGCTGCCTTTCATCCCCCTCTTCTCTGCGCTCTGAACCAGGGCGGTGATCTCCCCAGCGCCCCCTGATAACTTGACCATGAGGTCAGCATGAAATTGAAGCAAACCACGGGGCTGGGATGGTGGAGAAGAGAGAGAGAGAAGGAGCCTGGGTCCCTGGGGAATGAGAAGCGGCCGGCCCAACCCTCGGCCGCCGGCACCCACTGCTTTAGGACGAGAGAGAAACGTGGCTCATCTCATCCGCACCGCGCCGCTGTGCGTCCGAGCGCTCTGTGATAAGAGGCCCAAAGCGGTCCTGACCAGTGCCGCGTGCCACACGCCTCCTCTGTAGCGCAGAGACCAAGGGACATCAGAAACTCAGGGTTCATCTGAAGGCGGCACCCCTGCTGTTCTGCCATCAGTTCAGCCAAGGACTGTTCGCTGAGGTTCTGCTTATTAAGCCTCCCAGAGGCAGTCCTGTCCGCTTAGGTTCCCAGTGCAGTTCAGGATGGAAAATACGACCCGCCTTTATTCCCACCTAAGGCAACAGGCCCCAAGCAGGTGAGTCTCAGCGGCTGGCAGTCAGTCGGGGTCAGAGTCTCAGAGCTGGACACGCTTTGGTCTTTCCGTCATTTTGGAGGGCTCAGGATAGAAATCTGGAGGAGCTGTGACAGCGAAGCGAGCGAGCGAGTGTGTGTGTGTGTGTGTGTGTGTGTGTGTGTGTGTGTGTGTGTGTGTGTTAGGGGAAGGGAGAGAGAGGCAGAGACGCAAAAGAAAAGTGTGAGACTGCAGAGAAATGCAACTGAATTAGCATCTCCTGTCACAAGCACCATGATTCTTATTAGCACTTATATTTAAGCATTAACTCATCTGCACTTAAGGGTCGTTAACACCCGAACCATCGCAGCGAAAAATGTAGTATAACAGCTCGACTCCATATAATTTTATTCTTTTAAGTAAAAAAGAAATGTTAAGTGAATAACTAAAAGCCATTGAGTTTTTTTGTGTTTACATAAGACTTGTCACATAATTAGACGCACCAATCCAGAAACTTCATTTTCAACACAGCCTCAAGTTTCGGTAGAGCGAGAATGATCACCATAATCTCAAGATACATCTATCCGGTCCTGGGAAATGCCTTAATATAACTGTGAATCACTTTTTGATGTTACTTCTTACCAAACTCACATATTTTAGTAAGAACCATTCAAAAATAATGCTGCACAGCAAGAGTCAGACCCCGCAACCACGCATGTAGGTCAGAGTTGCTCATTGACAAGATCACATACTTTTCCCTGAAATTCCGCAGTATTTTTCAAGAGCACGTTAATGACCTCTGCCTGTGAGGGTGTGAGGCACACGCTCTTTTTTTTCCCCCCAAAAAAACAAAAATGACAATAATTAAACCAGGCAGCTGCTGCCCCCAGTAATGTGACAACCTCTCCCCGCTCCCTGGAATTTGCAGAATCACCCTGCTTGAGCTCATCTCATTCAAATTAGCTGCTCCCTCCCCATGCCCCAGCAATCTGGGTGAGTTTCCCATCTATTAGCTGAATTATTCAGATGTTTTCCCACAACAGCACTAGCAGTGCTCATATAACTAGTTTCTAAATCAACAGTGAATTACATTATTGACAATCTGAGCAGATTAATTAAGAAATCTGTCAGGAAGGACGCTATGAGCGCTGGCTCCTTTTCAAGTCGGAGCCTCAGTCTTGGTGATAGAATCATACCTGATGTGATTTCCGAAGTAGAAGGGACGCTGTGACACAAGATCTGGGGAGGGAGACAGCCCCGGGCTGAAAGGAAGAGCCGGGGCTGGCTGGAGTCAGAAAGCCACACACACACACACACACACACACCACACACACCACAGTATTGCTGGCTGTCTAACATCAGCCCATAGGCAGGGCTGCAGAAATACCCCGCACACAGTAAAGCACTTCTCAACATACATGTGTTGTGCTTTCTTCCGTGCACAGATGCTAGCATCCTGAAACATCAACATGGCAGAAGAGGCAACTTTGCCTTTTACGTTTTTGAATGCCTGCACAGAACACCTGGGGTCTCAAGGGCCCCCCAAAATAAACAGCTTAGAAGTTTCCTTTGGTGCCCCACTCTGAGAAAGCAACTTCTCTCTCTCCATGCATTTTTTTCCCTTTATAGTAAAAGTATTGATGTTTCCAGATAGCCTTACAAGCAAAACCCAACATATGATACAAATAAAGACCAGAATATATTAAATTAAATAAATTAATAAAAGATGATTTTTGTTTGTTTTGCTTTTTAGGGCCACACCCGTGGCATGTGGAAGTTCCCAGGCTAGGGGTCCAATCAGAGCTGCAGCTGCATCTGCGAGCCTCGTCTGCGACCTTCACCACAGCTCACGGCAATGCCGGATCCCCAACTCACTGAGCAAGGCCAGGGATCGAACCCACGTCCTCATGGATACTAGTCAGATTTATTCCTGCTGCACCACAATGGGAACACCCAAATATTATTATCTTGAACCAAAATGAGTTGGAACTGAGTTTCTGCAGGTGAGCAGGGGTTCTCAGAGAGGGCAGGTAAACGAGGATGGCAGGCTGGGGAAGAAGGGGCTCCCTCTGGGGAGAAAAGCACGGGAATTGGGATAAGACGTGTGGGTAGGTTTGTCGGCCAGTGAGAACCAGTGACCCGGGTCTACACCAAAGGAGCTGGGCAGGGGCTAAAAGGGGATCGTGACGATAACACTGACCTTGAGACCCACGACCTCAACAACCAGCGCTTACTGAGGATGGACTGTGCCTGTGTCCCATTCAAGGTCCTGGCCACGTATTCGTTAATCTAGAGCTCATGTAACCATGTGATTGGTGAAGCAGAGGCTCAGAAGGGGCTCATGACGTGAAATCTGGTTGTGAAGTGGACTTTGCGAGCCTGAGGAGCAGGTAGGCGACATTCTCCCTTTAGGGAGCCCTCCCTCCGTAACGCCCTCCCCACCCACAGGGCAGCTTCAGAGCCATCTGGGAACCATCAGAGGGACAGCCTGAACACTGGCAATAAGTCACATCGCCTGAGGCTTTCAAACAGAAGTTGGAAGACCGTTTTCCTGGGACTTTGCAAGGATAGTTCCTACATCCTGTCTCCTTGATCTCCAGACTCTGTGATTCCGTGAGGCTCAGGACTGCGGTCAGTTTTCTGACCTGGTATCCTCCAGCGTCCTCACTGGTCACATCCAACAATTTGATGAACCTAGGACAAAGAGGGTACACACACACACACACACACACAGAGGGAGAGAGAAAAGAGATAATATGTGTTATTTCTGATTGGTTGGATTCCAGAAGAGAGGTGGTTATTATTTTTTCCTTACGTCTCCATATTTTCAAATGTTTTACGATGACCGCTTACACCTGTGAAGCTCAATGGAAAACACCACGGAATTATCATGTCACAGTCTCGCCACTTCTTGACCGTTAAACTTGGGGCAAGTCATATAAACCCTCTCCAGACCTCATTTCACCAGGGACAAAACGCTGTGACAATGTTTTCTCAGTAATGTCACCGGGTTTCTCAAAAGACCAGCCTGACTGTGTATATAAAGTCCCTCGTATAATGTTAGGACTCCCCGTTGTCATCCCTCGCGTTTTCTTCCAGTACTGGGATTCACGTTTGTATCATCGATGTGGAGGCAACCTGGACACTCGGGAACAAAACGTATTTTAAATTTGTTCCTTATACGAAATTCGCAACGTAGACGATAGCCATGCTTTGAAGGCCCTCGTACTGGAAATGAAAATAAACTGGGTCCCACCTGCATGCAAGTCTTACTGGCATTCATTAGCCTACTGATATGCAACTGCTTAAAACCAATCAGTTAAACTAGAAGCTTACTCAGGAACCTGGAGAGAAAGGACATAGTCTCTTCATGTCATTCTTCCCAGTTTCCAGGTAAAAAACTTGAGCCCAGATGGGAGGGTCCTTCTGTAAGAACTTAATCTGCTGTTGAGGATTCTTCTCCCCGCAGGCAGTTGTCCTTGGTCCTGATGCACTCTTTGATCTGTCCACGTGAAAAACACCCGCCTGTAGCAAGCGTAACTCTTCCCAGAAAAACCACAAAATGGCCATTTCAAATAACAGTTATCTTATTATATAATATGTTATTTATATAGAGACCTACAGTATGAAATACTTTAGAACCTGCACTCAAATTAAAACAAAACATACGAGACGGACTCTTGAACTGAGGGGGGAGAAAAAGGAGTTAGAGTGATGGAGTCTTCCCATTTCAGATGATTCCAGAAATGAAGATGAGATTTGCCATTAAGTAGCATCGACGACACTAGCAGCGTTCGTGTGTTTGTCAATTCCATTAACCTTTCAGATTAGGTATTCAGAATACGCTAACACACTATTACATTATTCAGTGCAATTTCAGGGATATTAGGCATAGTTGATCATGTTAGCATCTCTTGTCCTTACTGTTAGAAAACATTATACTTTCCAAGATCTTTAGGGAGGTGTGAATACCAAACAGCTAAATCTACAGCTCAAATAACAGTCCCTCCTGGCCTTGAATTCTGATCAGGGCGCACTAGAGTTTCCACTTGGGAAGGACTAAGCTCCCCTGAATGTTTGCTACAAGAACTGGAGACCTATGAAGCTGATGGAGAGGAATTGTAATTAAATTCCTTGCCTTCAGGTGGGCAACTGTAAGTCCAATCACGGTTTAGCAAAGCGTCGCAGTCACACCCCTTTCCTCTCAGAACAAAGCATCCTTTCCAGCCTTACTGACTATAGGATCGGCCAGCTACTTATTCTGCCCTTGGGATGTGTGCAAACACAACAGGAGCAAAGGTTTTAAATGTCTGTGCTTGGCCGGTTTGTGCTCCCGTGAGGCAACCACTTCCCCTTTAACCTGCACCCCGGAGAAAGGTCCGTGGAGCAAGTCCGAGCCTGACTCGAGCCTGGGACCAGGCCTGGCCAAGCTACTAAGATCAGCAGAACCTCACCCAGCCCACAGGCCATGTCTGCGGGACACCGGCGTTCGCTACAAGCCACTGAGATTTTAAAACTGTTTTGTTACAGCATGATTAGGGCAAAAATGGAATAGCAGCATGTTAAACCAGCGTAAGGTTCTGCTTAACCATCCATCGTTTCAGTAAGGCCCCGGACCATCCTGAGGTTTGATTTCTGAAGAGTACACAATGTTTGTCCCTTTCATGGACATCTTGGCACTGACACCAAAGCATCTTGGCTGCGTCACTTAATAGTGTGGGTGTGTGTTTCAGTTTCTCATTCATTCATGTCATCGGCAAGTCATTCACACGATAACACACATTCTAGCAGTTCTTTCCCTATGCCGGACACCACGCCGACCACTGAAGACCAACGGGGCGTGAAACAGAAAAGACTTTTTAACTCTAGGGAACCACATTCTCCAGAATGGGTAGGACACACACACACACACACCCCGTCTGCCAGCCTCGTGAGGTCGGAGGAATGAAACACGTTTGTGTACGTGAGCCTGCTGTGCTATGAAAGCGCTGCGAGCCAGAGCAGACATCAGGGAATCTCACTTTGAATTCCAGCGTTTTCATTAGTCAGAGACCTCAACCAAATATGGCAAGGTCATGGGCTTTCTTATGATAGGGGCCTGACCTCCAGCTCTAAAGCCGGTATCCTTATTTTCAGCCTACAGGTAAGCAGAAGTCTTCACATCCGACAAACACTGCATGTGTTTGGTATTAAACAGCTTCTGAACCTTGCCCGTGGAAGCCAGGCATCCGTTATCGATGAATTTTCCCCTCCCCGTTTCCTCCGATTTATGTATATTTGTCAAGTGTATGTGTAGTGAAGCTAATTTCCTTCCCTTTGGCAGCTACTTAGTAACAAGGAGTAGAATGGATGCTTTCTGGCGGAAAAGACCTCATGCCCGGGGGTCAGGGACGGGGGAGCCGGTCCCGGGGGAGAAGGCGGTAGACCCCTAGAGCAGGAGGGAACTGAGGCAGCACCCCTTCCAAGCCCTCACCCCCCCGTGAGGAGACGCAAACCCAGGGTGGAAGCGATGCTTTGGGAAGAAGAGCCAAGAGCGACATCCGCAGCTCGGGGCTCCCAGCCCACGATCTCACCGCAGGAGACGCACCACGAGGCGAAGCCATCAGCTTTAGTAAAAGGAACGAGCAGGTGTGTTTTACCTCTGATGCCCGGTGTCAGCGGGAAGACGCAGGAAGGAGACGTGAATTTGTCGTCCTGAGTTTCTCGGTGATCAGACCCGCTCAGCCAGCAAGCTCGTCACTGAGACACAGTCCCCTTCGGAGTCCTCGGGCCCATCCCCCTTGGAACCAAGCCCCAGCCCTCGGCGCAGGGGCCCTGCGGGCTTTTGTCTTGTTTCTCGCCACTGGGATGGTTTGACCCACCGCTGACAATGCCGCCCTTCACGCTTCCTTCTAAAGTGAAAACACAGAGTTCCCTGGTGGCTCTGAGGGTTAAGGATCTGGCGTTGTCACTGTCATGACTCAGGTCACTGCTGTTGCGTGGGATTGATCCCCGGCCCAGGAGCTTCCATGTGCCATGGGTGCAGGCAAAAATAATAATAATAATAATAATAAGGTAAAACAGAGAAGCAGCTGGCACTGGGGGAAGAGCCTTGGCTTTCACTGTCTTGTGATTGGCCTCACTTCCCACCGGCCCGCCAGCTATCCCGCCTCAACGAAGTCAAAATACTTGAAACCACCCTTGCTGCTTTTCTCCTCTGATTCTTATAACCCCTTGGGGTATCTTTTAGTACTTCCCTACCCCTTTTACAAGTGAGGAAATTGAAGCTCAGAAATTCACTTACCCAGGGTCTCACCAACACTAAAATTCCAGACCAAAATTCAAATCCAGACTTCTTTTTTTCTTGCTTTTAAGGTCATATGGAAGTTCCCAGGCTAGGGGTCAAATCAGAGCTGTAGCTCCCGGCCTACACCACAGTCACAGGCAACACCGGATCCGAGCCACGTCTGCAACCTACACCGCAGCTCATGGCAACACTGGATCCTTAACCCACTGAGCAGGGCCGGAGATTGCACCTGCCTCCTCAGGGATACTAGTTGGATTGGTTTCCACTGAGCCAGAACGGGAGCTCCCAAACCGGATCTGTTTTCAAGACATTTCCCTTCTGCGCCAAAGAACACATTTTTAACTTTTTAAGTGCCCTTCTTAAGACAAGATCAGCATTTACGAGGAATTTTCTGGAGATGAACCGAGCCGCTTCCACTGCTAAAATCCACGAAAACCAAAGGGAAATTGGAAAACTGCAACCAGGAATTTCCTCTGCATTTCTTCAGCTCCGCAGTGCTGCCTACTCTGCTACCCACCTTCCACACCTTCTCTAAAAAACAAATCAAAAGCCCCCTTGCAATACCTGAAAATCACCCCAGATTCCGTCATTCCGTCTCACAGCCCTTGAAGCTTTGTCCTCAGCTGCCTAGAAAGTATCTGTGGGTTATCTCAGTTTAGTAAGAGGCATAAATCTCAGTAAGCTACTGAATGGGTGATTTGAACAATCCCAATGAAGTTTAAATAAATTATAATAATAAAAAAAAAAAAGATAGGTAAAGGACCAGATGTTATTACAGCCGCCAGCAAAGCAAGTTCCTTGAGGCTGAGAAAGGGGGCAGAGTAGACGCCCTCCACCTTTTGAAGGCCGTGGCCAAGCTCAGCCCAGCCCAGACCATAGCTATAAAAGAGCATCACAACGCCAGCCACTGTCCCCAGGGTCCTGATGTCCCCCTCGACGGCTGCCGCCTCTGAGTAGTGGATGCACCCAGCAGGGTCTCCCTGAAGGAGCCAGCAAGGAAGGCCACACCCTCACTCAGGACGACCACACATCCAAGGCGGTGCAGGGGTCATTTTCCCATCAACTCAAAAAGAAAACAATAGCCACAATGTGGTGCTTCTGCTGATTAGCGACAGGACACTCAGTGGGGCATGGATGGTGGGGCTCAACCACACCAGCCGGCAGATGTCAATCATACCCCCGCAAGGCCCCCTTTCTCACCGCCCCTCACACTTGCCAGGGACCATCCAACACCCCAGGACCTGCGATTTCAGAGGGAAGACGCGTCTGCATCCTCCTGCATCAGGAAAGCCACGCCCCTTCTCCCAAACCCCCGCCCAGCCCTGTGCCTGATGGACACGGCTCTCAGAGCTGGGCCATCCTCTTCACACCTTCAAACAAAGCCAGATTCTGTCTGTCAGTTTTCCCTTCTTGCCTCTCCCACCTGGGAAAGCCCGCTGCGCAGTAACACCTGCCATGAGCTGGCTTCTCGGCTGCATCCAGCCCCTGCTCGTACCTGGTGGAATCCAATCGCTGTGGTTAACATCTGTCTTCTCCTCTTTGCACTTCAAAGGTAAGTGCTAGAAGCTCAATGATGAAAAGAAAGGGCAGGTGTTCCTGGGAGAAAGGGAAGGATGAAAACCATCTTCAAACCACATAGCGGAGAGAATATGGACTTGGACTTCCGGCTGACCTGACACGACTTCCAGCTCAGAACATCTTCCCCAGGTTGCCCTCGAGCCCCAGATCCTCCTGTAAAAAAAAAAGAAAAAAAAAATGCCAAGGAGTTAAGTAAGGGAGCATCTGGAAGTTTGGAAGACACTCAATAAACGGTAACAGTTCCTAAATATTTTATGAGCTCTCAGAACACAGGGGGTAGGCTGCTTTCCAGTCTCTCAAAATGACAACTGACACTCACTGTGTGCTTATCAGGAAGTTGACTTTATCTCATTTAATCCGCCCAACAATCCTCTGGTATAAATGTTGTCATTATCCCCATTTTCCACAACAGGAGGCTAAGGTCCTCCCCGGTGACACCTGCTGCGGTACGTCCACCCCTGAGTCCAGGGACACCAAGGTCCCCCCTGCGGGTGGTGACAGAGGAGCTGGGATGCATGGGCTGGAGAGTCCAAACTCCTGGGAGGCAAGTGGGGGACAGAGTGAGATCCAGGGAGGCGCCACCGGAGGGGACGCGTGCTGACAGGAGGGGGCAGGGGCTGGAAGCCACTTTCCCACTGAGCCTCACGCGGTCTGAATTCCAAACTTGAACACTGAGTTCCCGTTGTGGGTTCAGCAGGTTAAGAATCTGACCGGTATCCATGCGGACGCTGGTTCGATCCCTGGCCTCGCCCGGCGGGTTAAGGATCCAGCATTGCCTCAGGCTGTGGTGTAGGTCGCAGATGCAGCTTGGTTCCGGTGTTGCCATGGCTGTGCGCAGGCTGGCAGCTGCAGCTCTGACTCAAGCCCCAGCCAGGAAGCTTCCATATGCCGCAGTTGTGGCCCTATAAGGAAAAAAAAAAAAAAAGATCAGCAGACTTGAACCTGGTCATCAAAGGGAGGAGGAGAGAAATTAGTTCAGCCAACAACCTGTGGGCTAGATGCATCATTCACACATGAAGGTCACACGTTTGCCCCCTGCGCCTACAAATGTTTGGGGCGTGTTCTGCTTTTACTCAGTCTCTTTCCAGCTCCTTCCACTGCCCTTTGCTGCGGCAAAGCCCCCAGAGTCTCACTTATCACTGGGGGCAGGAAAAGCGGTCGGACAGGCGGCAGACGGGGGACAGGTACAGAGGGACAGGTGCAGAATTCTCCTAGACCTCAGCTTGTCCTGTCCTCCACCGAGCATCCTGCCTTTGCTCCCTTCTTCATGGCGAAGCCCGTGGGGCTCAGGGAACTCCGGCAGGTGCTCCACCCACGGCCCCTTAGCGCCTAAGCGGCCAGCAGGACGGACGCCGGGCCTGCGTGCCATCCACGCCCAGATCCATCCTATGTCAGGGATCAGCATCAATCTTAATAAATCCTAATAATATTCATTGGCTAATCTTGGCTGGAAGATAGGCTGACTATGTCCTCCGGTACAACGTTAGGAGCACGCAACAGACGAAAGAGAAAATGAATCCAATGCCACCCACAGAGATAAACTGGCTCCGTGATCGTCAACGGCGGAATTTTTTTTTTTTTATCTACACTGATAAACAGGAAAGGAGTTTGCATTGTGAAAATCAACTGATTTCCTTGTTGTAGCTGTATCTAGGTTGTGTATCGAAGAAAACAAAAATAATTCTGGGCACGGAAGGGAGATGGACTATTTCTGTACTCAACCCCGGGCCAGGCTGGTTGAGTCCCAGAGACAAAGAATTCTGGTGTCCCTTTTTAGATAAAAATAAATAAAGCAAAGCGGCTCAGCCCTGACAGTGAGGGCCGCCACGTGCTACAGAGCCGTGCGGCGCTGGGTGGCGAGGGGCGTGAGCGTGTTTCACACTTGCCAACAGCAGCCCTGTTGCGAAGCCAGCTGCTGGGAGGAAAACGCCGTGTGCTGACACAGCCTGGCTGTTCTCCCCGCCCTTCCCGCTAGCCCGGGTGCCGGCCAGATCTCAGGACCACGGCTGACCACAGAGAGACTCCAGGCCAAGGCGAGACAGCAAACATCCCCGCAAGGGGCCCAGCCCTGCCCCCACCTGCGAGCACCCCCGGCCCCCAGCCCAGCCGCTTCTGATCTATCCCCATACCAGCGCCCAGACCACGGCCATGGTCAGAGGCACTGCTGCACGACTGCTTCTTATGGCTGAGGGCTAACGACCCAATAGGACAAGGACAGACACCGCTTGGGGGCGGGGGGCGGGGGCCTCTGGAAAGTCCTGTGTCCCAGTCCCAGCCTGGCTCCGTGGCTGGAGGAGGGGGAAGCGGGGTCAGCACCTCTGAGCCCCAGTTCTCAGCCTTGCCGAGAAGAATCTAGAGAAGACCCTTCTGCACCTCTTGGGCAGCGGGAGCGGTGAGGGCTGTGCCCTGTGACCATTTCAGCCGGGGTCCCCTGCAGGTTTCTGGAAGGACTTGGAGAAATTCGGTTAAGATGCGCACCCCTTCTCTGACCCTAAATGGGAAGCGAGAGAGAGGACCCGGCCCCGCCTCGCCTGTCACCTCCTCCCACAGATGAGACCTCTGGGTGAATCTCATGCATTTTCTGGTTCAAAGTGTAGAATTTTTTTTTCCCAAGGAAACTTTAGTTCGGTCTAAGGGATAAAAAGAGTTGGTAGAAAGTACTGGCATTCTTGTGATCATTTTTTCAGGCCGAAGATCATAATTTCACTAAAGTGATGCAAAATTTAAAAAGAAGACAATGGCAGAGCCTTGACTGTTTCGCTGGCGTCATTTCCGCGCGGCTTCCGGTGGCACCCCCGGTGTCTTCTAAGACAGACGGCTCCAGGGGTCCGCCGGGATCCGGAAATTGCGTGGGCTGACTCCCCTCCTGGAGAGAGTGCTCTCGCCACTGTCACTGGCATCTCCAACAGGATGAAGCTGCCGCTGCGGGTCACCTCTGCGGCACCCAAGGGAACAAAGCACCTGTTTGCCGAAGGTGGGCCAGACCTCAGCTGTTCTTCCCTTTCGAGGACTGACCTGTAAGGACTAAACACACCCCCAGGTCCCCACTGCTGGCGCTCTCTCCTTCCCTCTGCATCATTTCCTCAAGGGCTCCTTGTTCTGAAAATAGATACTTGGGCTAAACACCCGGCACGCTGGCGGGTGAGCGAGGTGACAGGGAACCGGGAGCAGCTGTGTGCCCAGTGGCCGGAGGCGGTGTCCTCTGTGGCTTCCCTCCAGCCAGGGACCCCTCCCTGGCCACCTCCACGTTGCCAGGGCTTTCACCGGGGGCCTGGGAGAGACGCCAGCGGCCGCCAGTTTCGCTCTTCATTAACTCGTTCGTGGAAGAGGTGTTTCCTGAGCACCTACTACGGTTGCTGGGACAGTTGCTGGTGGCCCTGCTGTGCCACACCACCCAGCCAAGGATTCAGGTGCAGAGTTACAAGAAAACCGCAGAGCCGCCAGCTAGAGAAGGGCGCTTCCGCCCACACTGGCGCTTGCTTTCAATCCTGAAAAGCTGTCTGCAGTTTCCCTGCTCTCACGTGCGTGCACCTGCTCCCCAGCGGGCTGCAGGAGGTCTGGAGTGTGCTGGTCCTGGCTCTGGCCGCCAGCCACAGGGGCGGCCCTGGGACACCCCACGACGGGACGGGGATGGTGGCCTGCGCCGTCGCCAGGTGTGGGCTTCTGTGAACCCTCACCCTGTTACCTAACTACTGGCTGTGTGACCAGATCTCAGTGATTAACCTCTCTCGACCTTGATTTCCCCTGAGGGAAAATTCTGTATTCCTCAGGACACAGAGGATTCTATGAAATCATTAGGTAAAGCACGTGACACAGGTATTCAAAGCCCAGGGTGGTTTTGGTGACCCCCCTCGTCCCAGCAGGGGATGCAGAAAAGCCAGGAACTGCCATCTGGCACCAGACCATGGGTCCCTGATCCAAGAGGTGGGTGCGATGCACTCAAGTAAACAAAGCGGGGAAAGAGAGGAGGGCCAGGCTAAGCCACAGTGCAAAGCCTCTTGGTCATGGCAACACAGGGGTCATAAGTGCCCCAGACAGCCGAGGCTCTTGGTGAGCAGACGGGCGGGCCGTCACGTGACCTGGGATCCGGCTGGTCTGTAGATGGTGCGGCGAGAGCAGAGCGAGCCAGAGACCCCGAATCTCAGACCAGGAGCATCTGTGCAGACAGAAGGACCTCCCCGGGGAAGGCGGCCCCAGCTGCACAGGTGCCACCCCCACGTCACCAGGGCCGCCCAGTGGTTCACCCCAAAAAGGTCTGCCCCAAGGCCATGGCTTTGGTTTACACAGCCAAGGACTTCCACTGTGACCTTTAAATTCAGAATGTTTTACAGAATAGAAATGTTATGCATCCCCCAGGGGCAAGGCTTTATTCTAGTATTCCGGGGTGTGAGAAAGCAAAGGAAAATCTCATCCCCAGCCCTTAAAACCAAGCCCTTCCCCTGGCTAGGGTGCGTCCCCTGCACCCAGCTCAGGACCTGGCACCTGCGGTCCTTGCAGAGCTCTGCGAGCGGGGAGCTGTTCTTTCAGTATCGGTGGTCGCCAGAGCCTGATGTTCAGAGGACCCCGCGCAGGGAGCAGGGAGGCCCGTGCTCAGAGCTCTTTCCCAGGGCACATTTCCTCTTCTGCCCACCACCCCCCACCCCCCAGCTCGTGGTGGGGGAACCCTCACTGTTCCATTAATTCTAGCCGCATAAATGCAGAGGGCGGAGCCCAGGACACTGAGTGGCGAAGATCTTGAAAATATGTAGATACTCTGACCTGCATATGCTGTGGGCCCCCAGGGAACGTTCCAGCCTCGCCTCCAACGTTCCACCCTGCCTGCGCGAGGTTGCGCGGGCACTCCATGAGCCTCGAGGCGATCCGCCATCGGCTGGGTGCTCAGTGATCCATTAGATGATGGACCATCCGCAGGGGATCCTTCAAAGAGCTCTCTGGTTACTCTCGTGGGCTTGCAGTGTAGACAGAGGAATGAAATCTTGCCCCATTGCTGCACCAGCCCTTGACCTGGGCAAGTCATTTTAGATCTCAAGCTTCAGTTTGCTCAGCTGTCAAATGGGAGGGAGTAAACTCTACCTCACAGGGTTTCAATGAGATTGAATGAACTAATATCAGTAAAGTGCTCTAAGCCGGGCTGGGCCCAGAGGAGGCGCTATGCGGTTTGCTGTATTTTGGGTACTTGTTACAAAGTAAAATAAAACTAAAAGTGTCTAAGACATAAATGCAAACTGCTAAACTCTTAATGCAATTATTATTGCTGTTGTTGTTGTTGAGAATGGGGAGGGATGTATGAATTACTCTTTGGAGTTCTAGCTGTAGCTCAGCAGAAATAAACCCAACTAGCATCCATGAGAACGTGGGTTCAATCCCTGGCCTTGCTGAGTGGGTTGAGGATCCGGCATCGCCATGAGCTGTGGTGTAGGTCACAGACGTGGCTCAGACCCCAAGTTGCTGTGGCTGTGGTGTGGACCAGCATCTGCAGCTCCGATCTGACCCCAGCCTAGAATCTTCCATATGCCACACCTACACCCCCCCAAAAAATATATATATTTATCAGACAAGGAGTCTTTCTGAGAAAGCCCACTTTAATGGTAAGGGAGGTACAAACTGACTTCAGAAACACACCAGTTGTGTGCTGTCCGTTCATACAACTATTTGGGGTAAAATGATGTCACTTACTGAATAGGGAAGCAAATATCAAACCCTGGAAGTTAGTCGGAAAATCCAATGTAAACCACCAGAGGACGAACGTTCCCAAGGGCTAACCCAACAGGAAGTTTCAATCAGCCCCGAATTTCCTCCGAAAATGATTCAAAATGCTCTTTTGTTCCTATTCCCCTTTGCTAGCGATTTAAAGGAAAGAAAACTGGGTCATGCATTCAACACGAGAGTGAAAGAGGTTACAAACAAGCCGGGGGTAAAAAGAGAACTTTTCTGACAGCCTCTTGAACCCTAAGTGGCTTGTCCAAGGAGCAGGACTCAGTCTCGGGAGGTAATTACTTTGCAGGTCCCAGCAGGGGGGTGCTCTGTGTCGAGCAGGGGCAGAGCACACAGCAGTTACCCACCCGAGACCACAGAACCCAAGCGCGCTCGGCGCTCACCGTCTTGGCTCCGGGCAGAGCAGGCCTGGAGATGGTTGTCTGCTGGGACTGTGGTCAGCGGTCAGCGTCACAGGCTGTTAGCCCAGGGCCACCACGAAGGAGCCCCACAAGCAGAAAAGCAGAACCAGCAGTTACTCTTGTGTGTCACCCCCGTTGCCACCGCATGGCCATGTCCGCTCTCCGGAAAGGCAGAGGCGTTGTCGGCCTGCTCTGGGAGCTGAAGAGCGTCCTGCAGAGAAAAGCAGCAACGGGAGCCGGCAGTCTCCTAACAGGCAGAGGCCAGCCCACCTCGGCTCACATCAGCCTCCTAAAGCCATCGCTCTGCCCCCCAAATATAGTTAAATAATCTGCACAAAGCTGACTTCCCAATTAGCTTTCTAAGTAACTCAGTAAAGCAGGGAGTGGAAGGGGCACCCAGGCCACACATCCAGCTAAGCTTAAAACCGATCTCAAAGGAGTTCCCTGGTGGCTCAGCAGGTTAAGGATCTAGCATAGTCACTGCTGTGGGGAAGGTTCGATCCCTGGGCCGGGAATTTCCACATGCCACAGGGGCAGCTAAAAAGATTAGATTCATGAATTAATAAATTACATAAAATTTCAGAAACATAATGAAGTGATAGGGTTACTTCCTGGCAAAAGTGTTCCTGACTAGAGGGGACCTCCCCTGGGGCTGGAGTCAATGTCAAGTCCTAACACAAGGAGATATTCAGTACATACATGTTGACCTGCTTAGGGCCTTATTACCTATATGATATGTACAAAGATAGGTACATAGATTGTCTTTGACTGGTTTTTTTTTTTTTTTTTTTTTGCTTTTTGGGGCCACACTCACGGCATATGGAGTTTTCCAAGCTAGGGGTCTAATCGGAGCTGCAGCTGCAGGCCTAGGCAACAGCCACAGTAATGCCAGATCCAAGCCACGTCTACAACTTACATCACAGCTCACGACAAAGCTGAATCCTTAACCCATTGAGCGAGGTCAGGGATCGAACCTGCATCATCATGGATCCTAGTCGGATTTGTTAACTGCTGAGTCACGAAGGCAACTCCAGATTGTCTTTGATTCAAACGTCTTTTTTCTGAATTACATTAAAGTCATACTAAAGGAAAACGAGAATTCTCACTCTTACTCTTGTAGACCCATGAGAAGGTAGGAAGTGCTGTGAGTTTTCTTTCTCCTTTAGCTGTTTCATTTATACTCACTATTATCAGCTACCCTAACGATCCTTTCAATAGGTCAGGTCCGTTTTTGACATAGTGATGACGACCTCTGAGGCTTGCTGGTCCAGCCCTTGCTGATAAAGCAGCAGCAGAGGCATGGCTTTGGAGTACACAAGGGAGAGCAGTTTAGAAAGAGAAGGAAAAAAGGCGCTCCCATAATCTTAAAAGGTGGCAGAAGATGATCCTTCCACCAAAACTTGTAAGACAGACGTTTTCCTGAAGAATGTCTCCAGAACACCAGCAAGTTCCCACAGAATAATATACGTGAACACATCCTCAGATGAATTCCTGGGTACCAGGTGCTGCCGGGCCAGAAAGTGAGACAGGGCAAAGGTGGCGGAGAAGGCTGCAGTGATTTTACACCAGAGACGTGAGGGACAGGCCGGCAGAGCCCAACCTTGTCCTCCTGTAAATAAGCCATTTATTCACAGTTGTAGACGAATATGAATCAACAAGGGCTATGAGGAAGAAGAAGAAAAGAAGAAACTGAGACTCCCAAATAAACATTTGATAAGTGCTATGTGAACACTTCCAAACCTAGAAAGAAGAAAAAAAAAAATCAAGCCTTTAAAAAAGAAGAGAGACTCAAATCAGAAAAAAAACAAAAAAAGAAACATCAAAAAACAACAGCCTCCATTTCCTCACACAGATACTCAGGCTTCTCACTGTTATCAGCCTCTTCATTTCAATGACATCGTCCTTTTTTCTCTCTCTTTGATTCAGAGATTAGCTGAGCATTTTAATACATATGTTTCCCACTTCCTGCCCACACGCTTTTATCTAAACTTCTTCAAGGTCTCACAATGAGACAAAGGCGACTTGTTTAAAAACCAATGCCATTTTCCGAGCCAGCCGTCCGAGAGTCGTTTCCTGTTGTGATTTATGGAGGGCACCAGCGTCTTCCCACAGGCCACAGCGGCGGATCGAGCTTGGTCACAGGTGCCGAGGACTCGGATCTGGACAAGGCAGAAGAGGACTCGGCTTTTGTGGAGCTTGTGTTCCAGTTGAAAGAGACAGATGCTCAAGAAGGAAATAAACATCCAGCGACTGCAGAGGGCGAGAGGTGTCCCCTAAAGTGTAACACACGGCGTAACAGCTTAGACGAGACTCGTATCCAACACGACTGTTAGAACCAGAATGGCGAGAATGGAACGGGCTGTGAGCTGATTTGGGAAAAGAATGTTCTGGAAAGAATTGAAAATACAAAAGCTGTGGGGCAAAAACAAGCTTGGCATGTTCACAAAAAACAAAAAAGAAGGCGAAAATGGCTGAAGTACAAAAAAACAACAAAATAATGAGATGAGGGAGAAAGCATAGGTGGAGGCCAGACCACACAGAGCTTTCTAGATCGGAGCAAGGAATGCCATCTACCAGAAATTCCAATTTTTTTTTTTTTTTTGGCTGTGCCCACAGCATGCAGAAATTTCTGGGCCAGGGACTGAACCCAAGTGACCCAAGCAACACCAGTGACAAGGCCAGACCCTCAACCTGCTGAGCCACTGGGGAACTCCAAGAAATTCCATTTTTAATAGATTTCTGATTCTACCCCAGAAAAATAGCTCTAGGCTCATACTCGGCTTGGCATATATTAGAAATCTGTTTGGAAGCAAATTGTTTTTAAAGTACCTTTGGTTTTAATTAGTTTAGCATTTTAATTTTAAGAAAGGATGAGAAATCTTAATAAGAAACGTCTTCCATTTGGGTGTTTAAATCTGTACCATGATGTTACATTAAAATCATTCCTGGTGTGTTAATTAATAATTATCTCAGGAATACTGCAAATGTGAAAGGTCATCGTGACTCATCAGCTTCATTTCAGCTCGCTCCCTTTAAAGATTCTATTAATTCTGGTTACCAACAACAAGGTCATTTCGTTTCTTAAATGTGACACTGTTATTACACATGGGGCCTTTCATCTAAGTGAGTGTATTCGCTGAGGCAGGTCTTTTTTTTTTTTTTTTTTTTTTTGCCTTTTTGTCATTTTAGGGCTGCACCTGCGGCATGTGGAGGTTCCCAGGCTAGGGGTCTAATCGGAGCTGTAGCCGCCGGCCTACGCCAGAGCCACAGCAACGCAGGATCCGAGCCGCGTCTGCGACCTACACCACAGCTCACGGCAACGCCGGATCGTTAACCCACTGAGCAAGGCCAGGGATCGAACCCGCAACCTCATG
>PVHT021183517.1:3993183-4045461 GCA_004024745.2 Catagonus wagneri
CTGAGGCAGGTCTTAAAGCTTGTTTTTATTTCTCAAAGTGCATTTTGTCAAATGTTTTGCCTATATCAAACTTGATCCGTGTTTAGACAACCAAGAGCTCTGACAGTCCCCTCCCCACGTCCCCATTTGGGACTGCAAAGAACTGAGCTCCGGGTAGGGCAGGAGTGGGGACAGTGAAGTCTGGGGTGGCTACGTGAGCTTGCAGCTGGGACCTTGTGGAGATGCACTTTTTTTTTTTTACTTTAATGGATTTTATTTCAATTATAGGTGTACATAAATCATCTCAAGTCAATTTTACAGATTTTGTATCCCAAACCCACAGTGCATCCCCCCACCCCCCAGATTGTCTTATTTGAAAAACCAAGGTTTTCCAAAGTCTGTGAGTCATTGTCTGTTCTGCAAAGAGGTTCATTGTGTCTTTTGTGCACAGAAATGGCCTTTACTATTTTCACTTGGACAGCGCAGGATGAAAGCCATCTGAAGTGTTAAAAAGCTAAATTTGTCATTGTTGATGGCAATTTAGGACACAGGAAGACGTTTGGGTTGGGGATGGAGTTCCCATTGTGGTTCAGCGGGTTAAGAATCCAACCAGTACCCATGAAGATGCTGGTTCCAACCCTGGCCTCGCTCAGTGGGTTAAGGATCCACTGTTGCCACAGGCTGTGGCGTAGATCGCAGACGTGGCTCCCATCTGGCATTGCTCTGGCTGTGGTGTAGGCCAGCAGCTGCAGCTCTGATTTGACCCCTAGCATGGAAACTTCCATAGGCCTCAAGAGCGGCCCTAATGAGAAAAAATAAAAAAAAAGAGAGAAAGGAAGAAATTTGGGTGTGGTTAAAGAAAATCCATGTCCTCCAAGCCTGATCTTAAAATCTTAAAATATTTCCAATATTATTCCTGACGGGACCCCTTGGTGAAAAGCAGTAGAAGCTGCATTCCCATTGGTGCTGAACGGACTAGAAGACGGCGTTTTCTGCGTTGAAAGGAAGCAGCACTGTGTGGAAGTGAAATCCTAAGACGAAAGTCAAATAAGTCATGAAGCAGTTGGTCCAGCTCACAAAGTTCACAGCCACTGAGTTGTCTCCCCCTTTCATGTCTCTTCTACTTGCTGAAATCAGAGAAGTAGGAGCTGCTGCTAGTGATGGAGAACTCATCCTGTCTGCCGCTGTTTTGTTTTATGTCGATTCGTCACCTCATTGGTCCCGACTTTGACCCACGGTATTATGGTGACAACCACATGACCCCTGGGAAAAGGCCCTTACCTCGGGCACACAGGATCCTCACCCAGGACCATCAAATCCCTCCCCTGTGTGCCCTGCCATCTGCTGGACCAAGGGGGTTTGGATTCAGGGCAGACGATGTCACAAGGCTCTTTGGTCCATGTGAGAGAGGCATGGAGAGTTTGCGCTCGCAGTTCCTAGGTCCCAAAGAAGGAGCAGAGCCCAGGAGGACTTTGGCGTTGGCAATGATTAACGGAAGGACATCAACTCATTGCCAGTTTTCTCATGGACAGAGAGGTCCCATCTGCCCCCACCCTGGTCTGGCCTGGCCTGTGACTGCTTGAGAGTGGAAGTGCTTTCAGGTTAGGGCTGTCAGGAAAAGCGGAGAACCCCCAGCTCAACTCAAATTCCAGGTGAATCACAGTTACTTGGGGATGAATACGCCCCATGCAATATTTGAGACCCACCATCCTGACAATTACTGTTGTTCCTATGAAATTCCGATCGTACTGGGCATCTTACCTTTTATTTGCTGAATCTAGCAACCCCACTGCATTTCAAGACTAGCCTTTGAAAGAAGGAACCCCCTGACTTGTCCCCTGGTTGCCCGGAGCTGCCATGGAACAAGGCTGAACTACTTGGCTCGAGAACCGAATGGAGGACATGGAGGGGGCGCCTCTTGAGACCAGCCCTGCACCCCTCCCTGCCAAGGCTCCACATATGTGAGTGACGCCAACTGGAATGGTCCAGACCAGACCAGCCCCCAGAGGAACGCCACTGAGCCATTCCAGTCTACACCGAAACAAGCAGAGTCATCAGCCGCTCGGCCTGAAATCCCGACCCACGTGATCATGAACCATAAGAAAATGGATATTGTCTTTAGAGACTGCCTGGTGGGCTAGCTCATCATGCAGCAGCAATGCAATGGAACAGAAGCGAAAAGAAGGGGGGAAATGAGGTCCAAGCCGAGGCCCATAGTCACTGAAGAGCAATGAAAATCTCAAATGTCTCTGAGACAGGAAACTATGGGACTGTTTATTCCACATCAATTTTTAAAGTGTTTAACGTATCAGAGCTCAACCTTTGCTTTAGTTTACTGAGCGAAAGTCAATGGTTCACAAACATCGTTCTTAAAATAGGTCCTGAAGCATAAAAATAATTCCCAAGAATATTTCTCTGTCTTCACCTCTGTGGCTCTTCCCTTTTCCTGCGTGGTGCTTTTAAAAAAAATGAATTAGAATCGCTTGTTTATGAGCTATTAGCAGCTGTTGATTCATTTGCTAATTAATGATTCAGACAAAATCAGTGTGGTAATACCCAGTGATAACCAGTTTATAATTATGAGTTCTTTCCTTGTCATAAACCTTACAAATTACAGACAATTTTAGAATTTTTACTCGTCATTTGGTACTGAATAGATTCTCTCAATGATTCTGGTCTTGATTTTATCAATTACATCGGAACAAGAAACTTGGGCCTCCCTTTTGTGCTTTCGTCCCTGTCTCCCAGGATGTCATCATCTACGGAGTCAACCCCCGAACAGCCTGCAAATCCATGCAGCCCACCACACCTGTCTGAGTTTAGGACCACGACCTCACGCTTCCTGCGGGCTGCCTGGTCATCATCCTCACACCTGCAGCTGTTTGAAGAGCAGTGCCACCTAAGATGTCCCCGTTCTAATCCCTGGGGCCACTACATTACATCACTTGACCAGAGGACTCTGCAGCTGTGATTAAGCGAAAGGTTTCTAAGATGGGAAGATTATCCGGGATAAGTTGGGTGAGCCGGCCCTTCCTAAGGGCTCGCAGAAGAAGGCGGCGGCCGAGTTGGTCGGAAAGAAGGTGAGGCCACGTTGGAGCCAGGGGGTGGAGCCCTCCACTCTGAAGACGGAGGGAGGGCCCCGGGCCCGGGATGCACGTGGCCTCGGAGGCTGGGCCAGCCGGAAGCCGATTCCACGCCCCCGCCCCCGGATTCGACCCAGAAACGGATTCTCCCGGAAGCCCCTTCGGGAAGAGCACAGCCCTGCCGACCTGTTCTGGGCGCCCGACCTCCAGACCGTAGCAGAGCCAATGCCGCTGTGAGCGGCCGCCAGCGGGGCGGTGTCTGCCCGGAGGAACTGCTGGCGCTCCCTCCATTCTTGCTCTGCATCAGCAAGTTCTCTGCAGGTCGTACATCTGCTCAAGTCACCCTCCAGCACAGAAGTCTCTCTAAAGGCTCCCATTGGAAATTAAGCTGCACTACAAATTCCTAAAGCAGCACTGCCCCAGCCCACCCTCGGCCCCCGGGTGTTTCCGTCCTCTCCTCCTCCAGCTGAACTGGCAGACGCAGCCTGGAACCTTCTTCCTGTTCCTCGGATGGTCCGAGTGCTTCCCACCGTCAGGCCGGGGACAGAGACCAGAATGTGTCTCCGTGTCTGGACTTTTTTCTCCGCTTTTTCTCTCCCCCGTCGCACAGAAAGGCTACACTTTGAAACTGCCATGCAGCTGGCTCATAACCCTCCGCCCCGCCCCCAGCCGTCCTGCTGTCACTCAGCCCCCAGCTGTCAGCTGATGCGCAAGGTGCTGAGCCCCCTGCAGGCCGTGGGGTGACACCGTCCGAGTGTCGGGGCCTGCGAGTCCCCCCACCCACGCTGGGTTCTGAAGTGAGAAAGACACGCACACTTCGTGTTAAGCCACCGAGATTCCGGGGCGCCTTATCGCGCAGCTGGCTTCCTGCAAAACCTGTGCAGGAGCTGTCAGCCGCGCCGGGAACATTCTCAGTCCCTAGGGGCCTCCCCGGCTCTCAGATCAAAGGCTTTACCCCCAGGGGCTCCCTGACACCTCTCCATGAAGGAACCCCCCACCCACCGAGCCTGCGGCGTTTCTTCAGAACGCTTGGCATGATCCCAAGTGTTTCTTGAGCTTTTTCTTGACCTGTTCATGGCTGCAGCCCCAGTGCCAGCACAGACCTGACTCAGAGGAAGCGACCAGCGAATACTCGTATTCGTTGGGTGGGCAGTTGGGCAGGAGGACAGGTGGGTGGGCGGGCGGAAGGAGGGGGGAGCCCGAACCCACAGGAAACAGGCCAGCACGGCTAGAGAGAAATGTAAGGGTAAGCGGGGTCAGGTAATGGATATTTTGTGTATTATTCTAAAAATCCTGATCCCTATTTCAGATGAATTAGTTTTTTGCAGTCAGTAGGTCATCTGGAATTGTACTTTGGTAGCAGTGTAAACAGTATGTGGGACAGAAAAATTGGAGGTACCTTGACCAATTAGGAAACCACTTGTAATGATCAATAATAATGATCAATAATAATGAAGACTATTCATTATTACCATTTATTGTGTCATTGGTGTATAGCAAGCACTGCACAACCACAATAGGGGTAAAGTGGTATTATTGTGTCTATTGTGTCTCTTTAATAGACATGAAAACTAAAGCACAGAGAGGTCAAGTAACTTGCCAAGATCACACAGCCAGTGAGCAGTGGAGTTACAATTTGAACCCAGGCAATCTGAGGCCAGGCCCAGTGATCCTTTTTGGGTACATTTTTATGCCGTGACTGCTGTTACACTCAAAGACAGTGGCGGCAGACAAGGAAAAAAGGAAATCCCAACATGAGGGAAAAGGCTGCAGAGACGGTGCCAAAATGTTTAACCGCAGTGAAGACAAAGCAGGGTTATGATCGTTCTCGCTCTTTTCAGTGTCTAACTTTTCTCACATAGAATGTTCTGGACTGTGTATTCATTTTGTTGTTGTTGTTGTTGTTAGAAGCTAAGCCTGGCAGTATTTTTTCCTTCAAGCAACACACCCACCATCACGGTACCCTCGCTCACCTGCTTGCTGCTTCTCTCAGTTCACCCCAAGTGTCTTAGGTGAAACAAGGGGGGCCCAAAAGAAGATTCTGGAGAAATAGGCAGAGCCCCACCAATGGTGAAGATGAGGCACAAGTTTCTTAGGAGGTCTGGATACGTACTTGGAATTACCCCCAAGCCAGGTTCATTTTCCTGCGTGTGTTTCACCTTGGCCTCTTTGGTTCTGACCTTGGGGGTGGGTATTCCTAAATCAAGGCCAGGTGCTCCAGACCAGGGCTGACCCCAGAAGGAGGTCTCTAGGCCTGGGCTCATGGAGAGATGTCCGCTTTAGGTTTTCTGTTGATTCGATCCCAAGTCCCTTTGTGATTTCTAATCGCACGCCCCGCATGCATGCTGCCTTGCTTCAGTTGCCGGCACTGTGGTAATTGTAATTTTTTCCTTTGGTATGCATGAGTGTTCCTATGGGAACATAATTTAGCTGGACATATTAAATCATGTCATCGGCAGTCACAAGCCAAATGAATTATTGATCAATGGCTGTGAAATCAAAGTGCATCTGCAGAATTGCATTTGGAAGCAGAGATTCATTTACAGTCAACTTTATTCTGGAAGGTCTCCATCTGACTGAGCACTGCCCAGAATGATCTTTTCAGGGCTTTGCTTCTATGCTCTTAAGTGTCTGTATTATGTCTTTGAAAGGGCCTTGCAAAATCTCAAGTAAATCCAAGTGCTGTAGTGATTATCATTTCAGGTGATTGTCTTGTATTGAGGAGCTGAAATACACAAAAGGAGTTTCCAGCTTGTATGTTACCTACACCCACCCCCTCCCCTCTTATCCAAAATGACACACACACACACACACACACACACACACACACGCCGCACCAGGGTCCTTCAGCATCCCCTGAGCGAGGCCGTGAGCCGTACCGACTGGAGCAACTGGCTCCCTGGCTTTCCTTCCTGGTTTGTTCTTTCCACATACGTCCAAATTCTTGGTTCCTTCCCTTCTGATGCATCATGGGACTTAATCCTCTCAATCCTGTTAGGTGGCTTGTCCATCCCCAGGGGACAAGCAAGGGAACAGAGAGAGCTAGGAACTCTCCCCGAGTTGCACAGATAAGGCGGCCGAGGAACGTGTCTACCGGGAGCAGCCGCCTGAACGAAGCCGGCGGGCCGGCGGTGGATGCAGATGGAGGTGCTGTCCAGGCAAAGGCCGGCTCGGGGGCCGGGGTTGGACAAGTACAGCAGAGAGGAGGTCTCCCGTCTGCTGCCGCGCCCCCGGCCAAAGGGCACCCCTCGCCCCACGGTTGGCTGGGGTGACCTTCTCACCCCCAGCCTCCGGAGGAAGGGAGCCCATGCTTCCTCTCAGGGCCCTGAACCACTGATCCCTGGGCTCCAGTAACTTCCACAGCCCCGCCTACCCCGTGGGGAGCCACTAGAACCCTGGCATCCTCTCTTCTGTGGCCGCTAGTGGCCTTGGAAATCTGCCATGGGCGGAAGTCGATCCCATCTTTTTCCGAGGCACCGCAGACTCTGGCCCCAGCCTGCCTCCTGCCCTCAGAAATTGCTGCGTCCAGAAAGGCAGCTGACTCTTTGATCGAGCGCATCTTCCAACGTCAGAGAACCTATGCGGAGCCCTCCTTAGAGCTCTCCCCGTTCCCCCTTCACGGCAGCACCAGGACGGGCCAACGGGTGGGATGCAGGAAAGAGATAGAGCTCAGCAAGCTCTGCCCAGGAATGAGCTGCAGGATCCTCACTCAGACTCCTCCATGGCCCCGGTGGTTCCCTTGGAGACTTGCCCTTGACTCCAAGGACGAAGACCCCACCCTCCGCCGTGGGCGGGGGGAAAGGATCTCACCACCACCCCAGACTCTGAGCTCCCTGGGCGCCCGCCAGACCAGCCCTGCTCTGCCGTCCCCTTCCCGTGCTGCCTCGGATGAGGGTGGTGGGTGGCCTTGGTGGGGCCGGTGGTGGAGGTGTGCGAGCCCACTCTCTCAGACTGTGGGGACCGTGTACCGTGCTTTGTTTTCTCCCTGCAGGTCCTAGTTGCACAAGAGAAGCCCCAGGCATCATCTTACTACAAATGAAACTAACACGTGTCCTTAGATGGACCTGTGAGCAACGCTGGTAAAAATGTGGTTTGGGAGATGCAGCTGCATGTTCTCATAGAAATGAGCTTTGGCTACAGGTTTTATTGTAATTCTCACCTTTACTGCAACCATAGCCAAGTCTCATTATAAATCCTGTGAATTTATGCCTCCCAAGGATTTTGGGCTGAGCGACTCTCAGAACATTTTCGCTGACTCTAATGCAGTCCCTTAGTGCGCAGGTAGGCCGTGGGCCTGTAATTAGAAGTTGTAGCTGAGACCAGAGGTCCTGTCTTCTCCATGTAAAGTGCCACTGACTCGGAGAACCTGTGGAGTCTGGGAAAATGGGCAGGAAGGAGCAGGAAGAACCGGATCTCACAGCTTCAGTTGCATCAAAGAAACAATGGTCGAGGAACAGGTGACAGATGCTGCTGCCAAAATACATCAGTGTGGTCACCGTAAGCCTGAGCTGACACTGTATGCAATGAGATTGGCATACAAGGTTCAAGTCATAAAATTTGGGAGGGTTTGTATACAATGGCCAAAATATATACAATTTCTGCCAGGACCCCCTCTCCCCATGTATTGTCAGAAACCATCTGAGGCGGGTTAATCCGGACAACTCTGAGTTGGCTCTGCTTAGAGCAGATTTGGTGGCTTGCAGACTTCAAGAAGCACGAATGTCCAGTTGGCAAGCTGTCCCACAGCTGGATTTGCAGGTTCCCACGCCCTGCACCCTCCTGTCCTGGAGGCAGGTGGTGGTGATGAAAGGACCACGGCGACACATACGTCATTTGGCCGAGCATCACCTTAGAGGCATAGAACCCAACCTGAGCCCGCGCTGCTGATGGAACGAGAATAATGATTGGATCGGCACACGTCGTTGCGTGCTCGCTGCATGCCAGGTACTCTCCTAAACACCGTGTAGGTCAGTTCCCTTAACCTTTCAACAGTCACAGGGTGCAGATGAAGACAAGGAAACTGAGGCAGGGAGCCGGATAGCATCGCGGCAGGGGACAGAGTTGAGATAGTGGAAAAAATAAAGACGGAGGCTTGTTGTGTCTGTTTTAACCTCTATTCCCAGTTTCTATGCATGATGCCTCACCCTTTCTGCAGTCAAGGAGGCAACAAAAGACATTATATTTGCAACACAAGTTTCTCAGGTGTTTACATGCAGTTCAATTTCACTCCCTGCATCTATCCACGCGTCTGCGGATAAGACTTCTTTAGGGAGCTCCACGCAGTGGTAGAGACCACATAGCGATACAAAACCAATAAGCCCATTTACAATTGCCCAAAATTGCTTGGCGTAGTAAAGCGTGACTTTAGTAAGTTTTGTATGATGTACCCTGGGCATTTTCTGATCGCGCCTTTTCTGCAGCTAATACCCTAGCAAAAATGTTAAGGCCTAATCGTTGTCAGAGAAATGATTTTCCTTGCCGCAAATGGCCTTTCCTTCTTCCTAAAGGAGAAGAGGCGTTTGTATCAGTTATTTGACACTGGCGACATAGGCTTGATGGGCAAAATCAATTTTAGAAGGGGGAAGGGCAGGAAGAGACAGGGGACGGGAGGGGGCGATTTTAAGAGATTTGTGTGCAGTGACTGCCGGAAGAGTGTCTTGGGCCAGAGCGAGAAGAGTCTTTCTTCCCTGGCGATGGCCTCTCATGCTTGTTTTCACTGCTCACTTAACCAATGTTAACGAACACCCGTTCCCACTGTATTTCCCTACCGAGGTAAAGCCCTTAAGAGTGAAATGAACACGGAGGTGTTGCTTAGAAAAAGCAACATCACTGGAACAGCTGCAGACTGTGTGTTACCTATCAGGACACTGGGCAAAGCCACAGGTAAAAGCTGTCGCCTGGCACAGAGTTAGAGGCTGCCCCACCCAAGCGGTGTCAAGGACAGAGTGACAAAGTGAGGGGCAGAAGAGAACAGAAAGGGCCCCCAGTTTCTCCTGGGCAGGAAGAGAGGACCTCCCCACGCTTCTAAAGCATCCCTGCCTGCTTTCCCAGCTGGAGTTCAACACCAAGGAGTCCCTGAAATCCGATTCCCAACACTTTGACTAAAGAGACGATACCACCGGTTTCCAGACCACACGCAGTGATTTGCAGGTTGGTTTTGGCCCTTCGAGACCCGATTTCACCTGTTCCGCACATTGCCACACGTGTGACACAGCCTACCTGTAAAAACACATTGATTCTGAAGTCACCCATCAATAAATCAATTCCTTCAAGACAAGACACAGACAAATGAAAGTTCCAGGATGCCTGAAAAGGCCTCAACCTGGGCCCCCTTCCTCCCGGATCAGCCATGTGACTTTCAACCTTCCACGGAAGCCCCCCTGACCTTGTTTCCATATTACAAAACAGTGATTTTTTTTTTTTTTTAAAGTCTGCCCCCTCTGTGTCAGGCCAGGTTGTGTGCTGCGAGGCCTAAGTATCAAGTGAATTCGTGATACAAAAGCGTTCTGTGTTCTGCACACCCATCTGAGAAGCCTGTCTCCCGGTGGGCTGCCTGTCAGGACCCCTTTCTTGTTACTAGGGATATTTGACTTTTCAGGCCGGTAGAGTAGATAGTGATGTGTTTTGCATATGAGAAAGATACGAATTTTTTTTTGTCCTTTGTCATTTTAGGGCCACACCCGCAGCATGTGGAGGTTCCCAGTCTAGGGGTCGAATCGGAGCTACAGCTGCCAGCCTACAGCAATGCCAGATCCAAGCGTGTCTGCGACCTACACCACAGCTCACGGCAACGCTGCATCATTAACCCACCGACCAAGGACAGGGATCGAACCCACAACCTCATGGTTCCTAGTTGGATTCGTTAACCACTGCACCACGACGGGAACTCTGGATATTCATTTTTAGCAACCAAAGGATAGACTGTTTGGGTTGAATTGTGTCCCACACAAGAATCATCATAAGGACCTGGCACAAAAAAAAAATTAAAATTAAAATTAAAAAAAGGAGTTCCCGTCATGGCTCAGCGGAAATGAATCTGACTAGCATGCATGAGCACGGAGGTTCGATCCCTGGCCTCACTCAGTGGGTTAAGGATCCAGCGTTGCCGTGAGCTGTGGTGAAGTTCGCAGACATGGCTCCGCTATAGCGTTGCTGTGGCTGTGGTGTAGGCCGGCAGCTACAGCTTGGATTCGACCCCCAGCCTGGGACCCTCCTTATGCCACCAGTGTGGCCCTAAAATGACAAAAAATGAAATAAAACTAAGGACCTGGCACTGTAATTGCACAGAACACTAATCGTTCGTTAACCATAAGCTCATCTGAATTGTACACATTAGCCCTTGGGTACCAAAACTATCTGTCATAACTAGGTGATGCAAAGATAAACTGGCTTGTCATTAAAAAAAAAAAAAAAGCCATGATTTGTAGTGTCTGCCTGTGGCGGGATTGAAGGACAGCTGTGCTTCACCATCAGTGGAGGCTTCAAGGAGTTAATGTAGGTTCAATATGCTTTTGCCTGCCTAAAGAACAAACCAAACTCTAAAACATAATCATAAAATAAACAAAAAACACCTGTCAAACTTGATACAGCTGACATAGTTTTGAGGAAAAAACAAGATCAGATTAAATCTTAGTGAAACGGTAAATGAATTAATTTCCCCTGAAATACCTGCTACTGATCTGGTGAATATCTCCGCAGAAAGAGGTTAGAGAACTAGAAGAAAGGCAACAAAAATCACCCAAAAGATTCAAAGAACTTCAAGGTGAACATGGCGTTTGGAAACAGACGACTAAGGAATGGAGACCCACACAGGCGTTAAAGTGTCGGTAAAATCAGAGAACGTAAAAAAAAAAACTACCCTGGTCGATCTCTTCTATGTGCCAGTGGGAGAAACGTACATATACACACAGCCTGCAGGAGGGTGACTCAAATCTAGCGGCAGAATGTTTTTAGAAATGAGTAAGCGTCATTCCTAAGAAGGACGGGCACCAGGAGGAGGGGCTGACTGACCACCGGAGGAACCACCAACAAGGAGGCATCGGTTTCACGGGAACAGAGACGCTGCCTCCAACTGAAATCGTTCCACGGTCCAGCTCTGGGGCAGGACCTGAGCATCACGGGCGCGGTGTCGTCGCCCCCGACCCCTGCCTCTCCCTTCACCTGCAGCGCCGGGTGGAGCATTGCTGAGCTTCCCATTGGGAAGCTGGGCATCCGAAAGCAAGCGTGCCTTGGACTTTCCCAAGAAGACTTCTTAGTGAGAATCATCAGCGTCTTATCAGGTCTCTTCCTGAGCAACTTCTACTCCTGAGGACAGGGAGTACGAAAATGGACACTCCTTTTTAGTGTTCACTTGCCAGGTTCAAACTTTGGGGTCCAGTACTCAGGAAAACTGCTTCTAGAAGAACTTCACAGGGGGGTGGATTTTTTCCCCCCTAACAGATGCGTAAGCAATTTGGGAGAAATTGAACTGTATGCGTTTCCTAATAAAAGGACACACACAAGAAAAAATCCTAGACCTGGGCTCTGTTTAATCTGGAGTGGGAGATCCACGTTTGCGGGACCCGCCCAGTGAATGTCACGCTGACACAGCGTCACGGGTCACACGGCATTCAGCTTCACAGAGGCTCCAGGGACTTGGCCACTTACGGTACAAGATGTTCATGCACCACAATTAGAATTAAATGAGCATATGGCAGGAAAAATCTGCTCACAGGAGAAAGAAAGGAAAGAAAACGAACATCAGAGTGAAATGGTGTAAATTCGGTTGAGTCACTGGAGAGTCTGTGGACGCAGCAATGCCAGCCCGAGGATGAAGAGCTGGGACCCACACCCGGGGTGGGGCTGGGGGTCACCCCTGGGGAAGATGCCGCCCAGCGGGGGTTCAGACCTCGCAGGGCTTCTGCCTGCTACTGGCAGTCCGACTGTCCTGTCCCTGTGGCGGTGATACCTCTCACAGGGGTTTAGCTGACAAGGCTGCTTGCTTTGAAGAACTAACGCTTTTAACCGGGATTGAAAGATACTTCGCGGAAAAGGGATTAGTAACCGGTTTCATTTTTACCTTGACTTATATTTTAGGTGCTTTGGCTTCTAGGAGGGCTGCCCTGAGTGCCTCCGCATCCTGACTCATGGGTCAGAGTCACAGTTCCCAGGGGCTCCCAACAGGAAGGCAGAACAAACAGGCGAAGGAGCCCTCATTCATCAAAGGAAGGCTCCACGGGCTTACAAAAGATGCCTTTATTCCTCCGCTCAGCTCGTAGCTATCAAACCAGCCAGAAAACTCTGTGACCTGCCAACCTTGACTCCAGCGGGCTGTCCAGTGCAGCTCTGGAACGTGACATCTGCACTCAGCCGCCCTGGTTCTAGCAAAGAGGACCCAGTTATAAATTTGACTTTCCTTTGGTTCAGTTTTGTCAGGCAAATAAAATCTATTCTGCGATGCCAGTTGCTAATTCAAGGTCCTGACATGGATCTCAAAAGAGTCGCCTCACTAACCGCAAGGAAGGTGGGCTCAACACAAAACAATAGTAGGATCTAGGAAATGCTTGTGGAAACTACTCAGCAATTAACACCCCTCCAGTACCATTAACCACACCCGCAATACCATTAACCACACCTCCAGTATAATTAACCACACCTCCAATACCATTAACCACACCCCTAATACCATTAGCCACACCTCCAGTATAATTAACCACACCTCCAATGTGATTAGCCACACCCCCAGTATAATTAAGCACACCCCCAGTATGCATGCCTTCTGACAGCCCCTCTCGCTCTGAATCTCGGCCAGGCTGGCATAGCCGATAGAATGTGGCCGAAGCGACTGAACACCTGGGACCACCACGCTGTGAGGAAACCCACGCCAGCGTGTGGAGAGGCACGCGGGGAGATCCAGGCACCCGCAGCTGTCCCAGCCATCTGCGCTGGATGTTAGACGTGAGTGGAGAAGCCCTTTGGGACCCCCACCCAGTCAAGTGTTCAGACGCATTCCAGTTCTGGTCGCCAGCTGCTGGCAGAATGCGAGAGAACTGGAGAGAACTGCCCGGCTGAACCCAGCCAAGCCACAGAGCTGTGACTTACGCACCACGTATTGCTTTAAACCACTCAGTTAGGCGGTGAGAGAGCAGGACCCATGTTCCTCTCCTGTTTCAAATCCAAGGTTTGAACCCTACCTTAGAGTCCAAAGAATGTCCCTCGAAATGAAGGAGGATGCAGAGCCAGGAGTCACCGTCGTGTCGTGAAGAAGGACGCACAGAAGAAGTACCACCTGGGCCGCCAGCGTTACCTGAGGGGCCACACAGACCCACAGTTCCCCTGCGCCCTCTTATGCAAGTCCTCCCATCCGCCCAGAACGCTTTCCTCTAAACATCTGCTGAAAACTCTAGCATCATTTAAGTTGCAGCATGCATGCCCCCTCCTCCAAGAAGCCTTCCCAGCGCATTCAGATCGCTTTCCTCCAAACGCTGACTTCGTCTTTCCGCTGCCTTTTTAGAGTACCTGTCACCCTCTCGTGACTGCATCTCTTTTTTTTTTTTTTTTGGTTTTTTTAGGGACATGCTCTTGGCATATGGAAGTTCCCAGGCCAGGGGTCAAATGGGACTTAAAACTGCCAGCCAATGACCTAAAGCCACCGGCCTACGCCACAGCCACAGCAACACAGGATCTGAGCATGTCTGCGACCTACACCACAGTTCATGGCAACGCCAGATCCTGACCCACTGAGCGAGGCCAGGGATCAAACCTGCATCCTCGTGGATACTAGTCAGATTCTTTCCCACTGCACCCCCGCGGGAACCACCGTGACTGCATCTCTCCGTCCCCTCCAGCAGGGGACGGGGGGGTGGTCTCTGTGTTAGGCCACCAGGGCTGCTGGCACAGAGCAACCACGGAGGCTGGGGGCAGAAACCCCGGACCGTGTTGCCGCTCGGTTCTGGCGGCGGCAAGTCCAAGGTCAAGGTGTTGGCAGGGTTGTTCCTTCTGAGCGCTGGGAGGGAAGAAGACTCTGCTGTCCCTGCCTCTCTCCTTGGCTTGCAGACGCCGTCCTCCCCTTCCTGTCCCGGGGTCATCTTCCCTCCCGGTGACTCTCTTATGAGGACACCAGTCAGGCTGGACCAGGGCTTCCATAGTGACCTCACGTTAACTTAATTTCCTCGGTAGAGACTCTGCAAGCTGGTCACAGTCGGAGGTCCTGGAGGGCAGGACTGCAGCACGCGGATGACGGAGCACAGTCCTAACCATAACAGCATCTTATTCTTCTCGGTGCTTCTGACTCTCCGCAGATAGATCATCTGGGAAGGGAGAGTGGAGCCAGCAAGGCCAGAGAGGACGAGATAGCAGAGGGAGAGAAACGGAAGAAAAGGACGCACCGGAGTATGGAGGGAAAGAAGGAGAAAGTTTGAGAAGAGCGTGTGGGCAGGTGACAAAAAGGGACGCAGGTAACTCTGGTGAAAGAGAGAGCCACCGGTCAGAGCTCGTCACTGCTCTGCAAAGGCGACTCCTAGAATCCCATCATCTGGAGGAATAAGAAAGAAGTAAGATAATCAACAGTGCGCTGCAGCTGTGGCGTAGTTTGCAGATGCGGCTCAGATTTGATCCCTGGTCCAGGAGCTTCCGTATGCCATGAGGGCAGCCATAAAAAGAAAAAAAATCGGAGTAGGTATTGACAGAAAGATGAACTTCCATGTGTCGCAGGTGAGGCCGAAAAAGGAAAGGAAGGAAGGAAGGAAGGGAGGGAGGGAGGAAAGAGTCTTAAATCACTTTGCCTGGCACGTCACAAATAATTCAAATATTTTAAAATGTAACGACCAAGATGGGGAAACCCAGCTTCACCTCTGAATCTACTTCTATCACGTAAAAAAATATGAGTTCACAGCTAACAATCACTCCATAAACAGAATGATGTTTTTCTAAACATAGCACCAAACAATCGTCTTGATGTCTAAGTTTTCTTTCTAAAAATATCTAGACTGTAAAAGAAATTGTTACGCAAATATTCCTACACCAAGTACATGATCGGTTACCCGCTCGCAGAGGGCGGTTAGGTCACCATAGTTGTGTCTCTCAGTTTGGATGCGCCTGTTTCTGAGTCCGTCTGGAACGTGTGTCCCAGTTTCTTTGTAAACAATATATTTTTTAATGAAACCCTCCGGTCTACTTAGGGAAGACAGTTCCCTACCCAGCAGTGGCATGTGCAGCGAGCGTTTGGAAGTTTTTACACTAAAATGAGAATAGACTCTTCTAGTTGTCCCAGTGCTGGGTAACAGGCGCTAAACAGAACGCGGTGTGTGTTTAGAATATTCCTCCAGCTAGATAGGGGCCAGAAGTCAAGGGAGGCAGCGAGAAGCGAAAGGACCGTCGATGTGCTTAGAGACTCCCGGCTCCTCGTTATTAAAGTGCCGGCTCGGCACCTGCTACATCCATAGCCAAGCGCTGGGCTTGGCTGCTGCGCCATGAACCGGCACTGCCTGAGCAGAGGGCGGCTGGAAGCCTCTAGCATCTTCCCTTGTCAGGGATGAATTAATCATCTCCAAAGATGTCAGCATCTGCCCAAACCATTTTATATTAGAATAAATGGCAGATGGCGGTGTTTTTATATTTAATCAGTTCCACCAAATGCAGTTTCATCTCTTATAAAACGAAGCCATCTGCAGTGTGTAGGTGTACAGACCTTGCTGAAGGCCCTGCCGCTGAGGCTTTTCTCCGAGACATGAAGCCGTACCTGCTAACGTTTGTTGATGAGAAGCACAATAAGCCTGGAAATCCTTTAAAATAAATCCCCACGTTTTTAATAAATACTTGCATTTAGTAATGCTAAATATTTATGGTTGACATGCCCTTCAGAGCAGGTTTGCGAGGAAGGTTTATGTTTCCTGCCCAGCATAGCTTTCAGCGGCGTCTGGAAGCCTCTGGTTTTAAACCGTCTGAAAAAACTCTCACGGCAAAAGTGGTCTTTTTCTCGGCCTGTGAATCAGCTTGACCAGCATTCTATCATGACTTTGACCTGAGTTCTTTCAGAGTACGGAAGGTATGGCTGCGAGAGTAATCGACTTGACACACACGCACACACACACGCACACACACACACACACACGCACACACAAATACACACACGCACAAATACTCACACTCACACCTGTCACAACACTGATATAAAATATCTTTAGGAGATCCAGTTGTGGCTCAGTGATAACGAACCTGACCAGTATCCATGAGGACACAAGTTCGATCCCTGGCCTTGCTCAGCGGGTTAAGGGTCTGGCAAGCTGAGGTGTAAGTTGCCGATGAGGCTCGGATCTGGCGTTGCTGTGGCTGTGGTGTAGGCCGGCAGCTGCAGCTCCAATTCACCCCCTTAGCCTGGGAACCACCATATGCCACAGATGCGGTCCTAAAATATATCCTTAACACCTGCATAGGCGTATCACCACCTGGGTGGGGTCTGATCAGATGTGAAAAGTGGAATAAATGGAATATTTGTTTTAAAACGCTGGCCGACCCAACTCCGACTTTTGTAGGATCTTGGGAGAAAAATGCACTTGTAATTAAGCAGCATCCCAGTAGTTACAACGACTCTGACATCCAATAGGCATCTCACAGGCAAGGTGGTCCCAAAACCCTATTAAGCGACCCTCCTGCCTGCCCCCTTCGCTAGAAGCCCATCACCAGAATCAGGCCTTCTCTTCTTTCTTTTTATCTCTTGGGAAACGGCCCCACCACCAACCAGTCGCTTAGACAGGAACCTAGGAGTAGTGGGTTCTGAGAGTGGGGGATCCAAAACCACTCAGCCACCCAGCCTTCAGTCACCCCAGGAACCGCACCAGCCCATGGTAGGCACTCAATAAATACCATCAAGCTGGCCAGCGGGTTCTTTCAGCATAATCCACATTTCAGGGAAAAGAAGCCCAGACGGGCCAAGTCACCTCGCGAGGTCACAGCCAGAGACCCCGGGACTCCCAGGGCCCTGCTAGGGCCCTCTGCTGCTCCAGGCCACCCCCAGCTCCCCCGTTAGACCCGAGAGGTGACCAAGGGCCTGTGCTCAGGGTGCCCCCAAAGATGAGTGGCCAGCACCCCAGGGCGCCCCCCCGCCAGCCTCTCCATCTCGTCTCCTGCCCCCGCTTACCCTAGAGTCACGGGAACCGAAAGACTCCATCGCTCCTGGAAATCGCTTCAAAATGTCTCAGACCGAGAACGTAGCCGTTCTCTGAGCCCCCTTCTGGTTGGTACCACTTAACACATTTCCATTCCTTTAATAAAGGACATATGAAAGGCCATATTTATTTAAACAGTTCCGCCTGGCTCGGCCCCTCTCCTGGTGAGATCTCTCCATCTGCTCTTCAGAAACCACTGCTGACAAGTTCCCATCATGGCTCAGCGGGTAAAGGACCCAGTGCGGTCTCTCTGAGGATGTGGGTTCGATCCCCAGCCTCGCTCAGTGGATTAAGGATCCGGCGTTGCCACGAGCTGCAGCATGGGTCTCAGATGCGGCTCGGATCTGGCGTTGCTGTGGCTGTGGCGCAGGGTTCAGCTGCAGCTCTAATTTGTCCCCTGGCCTGGGAACGTCCATATGCCACAGATGTGGTTCTAAAAAGAAAAGAAGAAAAAAAGTATTCACGGCCGAGCCCGGCCTCTCCTTTCACAAGAAAGGTGAAAAGAGCGTGATCTTTTCCCAGGTCCTCTTAGCTGGGCAGGGAAGGGGCGTCTTGATTCCCGAGACACCTTGGGCTCTGCCTCTGGCTCAAGCGCCAATGAACTCTAGTGACATGGAGTCGGGCACTTTCTGCCCCGAACCTCTGTTTTCTTCACTCTCAAAGCAGAGAGAACAGTAACGCACACCTCCAAACACAGCTGTGAGGGTTCTGCCAAATCGGGGATCCACAGCAGCTGACGTAGGCCTTAGAGCATCGCAGGCCCTTGGCTGATGTTCGTTTCCTCCCTCTCCAGTCTCAGCTGATCAAAGAATGTTTTGCATGATGCAGGAGCCTACCTGCCCCCCGAGTAAGTTACATAGAATTACCCTGTCTTCTCATACCTAAGCATACATAGGATGAGTGCTATAATGTTATTAGCATAATGAATATTCTAATTATGGCTCTCACGTTAAAGCTGGCACCAAACTTTAATCCCCAGGGAATGCCAATTGCCAAGGATGTGACTGCCAACCTGTGACGGGGGGCGGGGGAGGCACTGAGACGACTGAACTTGTGAAATCCAAGAGCCGTCACACTTTTCAAAACACGGGAGGAAATCTGTTACAATAGAGCACGCGGTCCTCCCCCCAACACACACGCGTGCACACACACGCACTCTCCCCCTTTCCTCCGAGCCACTGCCACCCCGTTTCTCCTCTGTCACGATGTCACTGCAGTAACGCATGAAGTGAGCCCGTGTCTATGTGACCAGCACCTCGAACAGCGCCGAACAAGTTCAGCACAAGACGGCGGCTGCACAAGACGGGCTGATCCCGGCCGCCTCCAGGACGCAGCCTGAAGAACAGGGCAGGTTCACGCCACCTGCAGAGCGCAGCTTACATCCTGAGCCCCTGATGTGAAGAGTCAGATCTTCAAGGTAAGTGGCAGGTGTCACAGGTGACACTTTGCAACAGGTCTTGATATGCTCTTCCTCTGTGCAAAACCCTACGGCAAAGTCGTTCGACACATACTCAAGAAATATCTGTACGCGCTCATCGGTCTGCTTCGTGATAACGTCACAACGGTGTTTGTTCCCAGAACTCGGGTCTGGCGGCAGATCGAATCGGGAGGCCTATACTGACCACCTGCTGAGCGTTGTGACCAAATTCAGCATTTACGAAGAACGCAGCAGGGCCGGCCATAGTGTTATAACTCTACACAGGCAGATCCATCATTGCGTTGCTGTGTATTTGCAGTATTTGTCTACATAACACCCCAGCCTCCGCTTCGGGGAAGGGCCAGGCTTTCTTCTAAAGGTCCCCCCGCCGCGCATATAAAACCACTCGGGGGCCGGATGGTGACGGTTAGACAGGCACGCGGCCCGAGTCCCAGAGTGGACAGAGCGCTCAGGCCGGGGCCTCGGACCCTTCTGTCACTCTGACACAGCAACCAGGTGGAGGGACAATGTGACCCCATCCAGGCCAGCTGGAGGCAGAAGATCCGCCTCCAGGACGTGGCAGGAGACTAGGACGCTGGATTTGTCTCCTCTGCTTTGTCTGATCGGGGGCCCTAAGGCCCAAGGCGCCTGGACCCAGCACGTGGAGAACGAAGCCACACTCTGGGAGACGCTACGTCCTCATGGTTCCGTTGACCCGTTTCTCCAGGTCTACTCACGTGAGCCAAGAGGCCCCAGAGCCGAAACTTTTCAATTGCACGAATCAGTAAATCCCCTGGCTTAAGTTCAGAAGAGAATTTCTGTCTTGCCATCAACACATCTACATCAACGATGTACTAACATTCGCTTGAGTCTGGGATGATCTGGGGGAAAGGACCCCGTGCCCTCTGTCCTCCCCAGGGGACAGTGCTCCCCAGGGGACCCACTCAGTCCACAGTGACTGAGAGGATGAACTCCGCAGGTCGCCATTCACCGGGCAGGAGCCACCCCTCCATGCAGGCTGTTCCAGCCAAGGGCGTCAACGACCCAACCAGGAGAGCCCTGGCTGGAGCTGGTCCTCCGCCTGGCGGGTTCTCCCCAGCATGAGTGGGCTCTAGGGAGCTAAGTTCCATACAACCCTCGGGAAAAGCATTAAAGCAGGTGATGGTTTACTAATAACCATAAGAGCTGCCCGTGCCTGAGCGGTTTCCACGAGATCATAAGCCAGCTACACGTTTGCACGTCTCAGAGCTGTTCCGTGTTAGGGGCTCGGGAGAGAAAAAGGCTCCCACATCCGTCTTCACGTTCAGGGAGAGTCACGACGGACAGGATGCTCCCCGGGCCCAGGCCATCTGCTTCTGGAGCCTCCGCGGGAGGGCCCATCGCGCGGGTGCCCTTCTGAGACCCCACGAGCTCTCCTTCCAGACGTGGGGAAGAAATGACTCCTCCAGCCCATCCCGGAAGCATGAGGTCAGCCCGGCCCCAAGGTCTCCCTGTCCACCCTGGGGATGGCCGTGGGGTGGGACAGAGGCCTCAGGCCGCAGCCCTGTGGCCGCACCGGCCAGCCCAGTGCAACAAGCTGGCCCCGGCAGTGCATCGAGGCGCTGTGTCCGACCATCGGATAGGACCTGAATGGCAAGTGTCTGCCCTGCTGGCCCGGCTCCATGCCTGCGACGATCCCATCCCAGTCTAAACCACCAGCACAGCCAAGCTGAGCGCCAGTGATGAGCCTGAACTGGGGGACCAGGGCCCGGCTGGGCCGGACCAGCTGCTAAGGTGGTGGTGTACCCACCCGGGCTAGACCTGTGAAGGCGGCCGTTCTCCCAGGCTGTCCCAGGAAGCAGCTCAGCAGAAGCCAGCCCCAGCTGTCATAACCAGCTCAGTTCCTGCAGCTGGAAGAGACCTCCCCGAAGTGCCAGTCCTCCAAACCAAGCGTCTCTCAGCCACACCAGGAGAAAGGCTGAATTTCCTTTCTACTCACCCAACAGAAAATAATTTTAGAAAATGCTGGTCATATGAAGAGGCAGTCAAAGGATTACAGAGCCGAAAGACCTAGGGGGAGAAGGTATCATGGAGGGGGTGCCAGGCAATTAACTAATAATAGCTTGCCAGGGTTCCCATCGTGGCTCGGTGGTTAACGAACCCAACTAGCATCCATGAGGATGTGGGTTCGATCCCTGGCCTCGCTCAGTGGGTTAAGGATCTGGCATTGTTGTGAGCTGTGGTGTAGGTCACAGATGTGGCTCAGATCCCTCGTTGCTGTGGCTGTGGTGATTGGACCCCTACCCTGGGAAATTCCATATGCCTCCAGTGCAGCCCTAAAAAGACAAAAGACAAAAAAAATTAATCGTCTTCTGGATCTTTCTCATGACTGTGATCATCACGATAGTTAAGGGTGGCTCACGGAGTTCCTTCGTGGTGCAGCAAGTTGTCAGTGCTGTGGCGAAGGTTCGATCCCTGGCTCAGGGAACTTCCACATGCCTAGGGCACTGCTTAGAAAAAAAGAAAGAAAGAAAGAAAGAAAGAAAGTCTGAGCCCGCTCCCCCTTTCTGTGTATGAGCCACCTGTGCTTAAGAAGCAGGACTGACCTCTCCATTTTTATACCTACTCTCACCCTTAAAATGGCTTTTACCTGGCCCAGATAAACACATCACCATACCTGTACTTTACACATCCGGCTCTCTGCTGCCCAGTCTGATGACGCTTAAATAGTGAAACTATGAAATCTTTCAACGATTTAAAAGACACTTGCTATTAGCTCCCATTGTGGCTCAGTGGTTACAAACCGAACTAGTATCCATGAGGATGCAAGTTCGATCCCTGGCCCCAATCAGTGGGTTATAAGGATCCCGCGTTGCTGTGTCTGTAATATAGGCCGGAATCTGAAGCTCTGATTCAACACCTAAGCGCTGGGAACTTCCATATGCAACCAAGGCGGCCCTAAAAAGACAAAGAAAAAAAAAAACCTCTTACTCAAGATGAAATAATGGAGAATCACTAAATATTTGTATTCATAGTGACGCCATAGTTTAGCAACACAAGAAGTAAATATTTATTTTTAGGCAGAAAGTCTGTTTTTAAAAAATACAGCATCGAATAACAGCCGGTCCTCCCCAGAGAGCTGGGAATCAGTAACACTTGACCTCACTCTCTTTATTTTCCCCTTTGCTAAAGGAATTTAACAATTATGTTGCTCTAAATGCAAACGATTCAGTGTACTGTCTGGCCTCCGAAATTCAATCAAGAGTCACTAAGAGTCACCTGCTCCCCTCTGGAAGGTCTATTATGTCGCTACCTCCATAATGAGCAGAAGTGTAAATGTAAGAGAAAAAAAAACTGGGTTGAGTTCCCAAGGATGTGGATTTCCTCCTCCAGTTTCCAGAGTTAAACAAATTATAGAAACGATTTTTCATCCAAGGGCCGAGATTAATGCAATAAACCCAAGTCAAATATGACGCGGAAAAATCAGATGTGCTGATGTTAGGTAAATAAACTAAGCAAACTTTCACTTGCCGATGAACAAAGGAAGAAATGACATTGAAGGAAAGTTACATAACTTCTCTGTTAGACAAGGATAAGATGCTCCCAAGCCATTCCTTACAAAAGGGCACGGGTTCACTTCCACATAGGATGCTATTCGTGTCAAAATATTAAAAATGCTGCTGATACTTAAACCGCTATTGATGCTTAGCATCGCCCTGTAGTTTATGTAATTATATTAAACTGTTGTACTTTCTAATTATGCTGTTTTTAATTTTGATGTAATAACCATGTCAATCTACCCAAAGACCTAACTTCATTAACTATGCATAGAGAATAGTCCTGGAAATTTTATTATTAAGAAAGTGATATATTTAGCAAAACGTGATGGTACAAAAGAGAGATGAGAATGGGCCTTAGCACTTGAATTGTGCAGAGGAAAATTATGATTTTTTTTCATATAATTGTATATGTTTTACAATAGAAAGCGTTTTGAGGATTCAGCATGTGGCATTATTTTCTTCAGAAATTGAAAATTTTAAGATATTTTCATGTAAATTCTAAAATAATTGTATCCACATACAACATAAACTATAACTACGTGCACATAAGGATTCAGAAATCACATCGTTACTTCTCCATATCAAAACATTTATTTGATCATCTAAATTAAATTTACAAGCCATAGAACATTATGTATTTTAAAATTTTCTTGAATTGCTAGGAAATATCTGCCAAGAGGGAATCCTAAAATAATACACTTGTTGCGGTACAAAATGCTTTCCAAAATTTGAATTTCTCTGTATTTAAAACACAAACATTTTTAAAACATTATGGAGACCTCCCATTTTAATACAGAAGTGTAAAGAAGACATTTCAACCTTCTCTGCAAAATCAACTCGAAAGTTTTAACAAAACTCAGAGGCATAGGTAACCCCAGACCAGGCTACCTAAGGAATGGAAATGAAATGCACTGACAGTCAAACAGGAGAGAGGATTTCATGGCTGCAAATTCTAGACAAGGCTGAGAGTGTGAAGGTCCCAAAGAAAGTGGCAAGTCTCAGGGTCAAGCTGACCCCCTTTCTTGAGGACCGCAGGCAGAGGTGGGAAATAGGACGTCCCCATGGACTGCGTTTGGTACAAAAGGAAAGCAGGATGTGTTGGGCTGGATGGGAAATCAGTCAGGCCCACCATATCTGCAGGAAGCAGTCTGTCAGTGAGGCAGGAAGCAGAAGAGAAACTCAGCATTATTCAGGTAAGGATTGCTTCTGAACATGTCAGAGGATTTTGAAAGTACAGGCTGGAAAGGACACTCTTAAACACAAGGCCCTGTGTCCCGGGAAGAACTCCCGCTAAGTGTCCATGGTCCTGCCCTCTCTTGTGTCCCTTTGAAACTGGCTGGGCCAGAAACAATTTGCCTCTTTCAAACATAACTAATGACCAACAAATGTCCAGCACCCAGATTAATTTTTAAAAATAGTGCATGAAAAGGAAGCAAAGATTCAGTAAAACACATAAAAAACCAACACTGACAGGAAAAATGTTACTAAGGGGAAGGTTAAATTTTTGATCTACAGCATATCAACATATATTTTAGAAAATTAAAAAGCAACCACCTTGACAAAACATTGTCTCAAAGCAGATACAAGAGTTTGGGGAATCCACGGTTTTCCAAAAACAAGAGATAAAACAAGTTGAAAGCGTTCAGAAAACGTGTAAGGGAGAAAAAGTCACAGAAATGACAGGCACATTGACAGCAACTCTGCACAGTAAAGAAACTGCTGAAAACCTAGCAAGAGACACAGCAAATCAAAAGCCTGAGAAGCCCAGTCCAAATAAGATTAAGATAACCAAAGAGTTGGAAGGGCCAGGAAGAAAATGAAAGATCAATAAGAGACATCGAGAGATGCAACCTATGCCTAACTGGTGTCCCCAAGATGGAACGGGGTTAAATACATGTATGTAAATAGATGTGCTAAGAAATCTTCCCAGAAATAAAGGGTTTCAATGCGCAGACTGAAAAGGCACGACCAAAGAAAAATGAACAAGATCATAGATACTTTGAAGAACTAGAGGAGCAAGTGTATTCTATAAAGGGATACAAAGAACACTAGCACAAAAACGCAAACCCCAGAAATTACTGAAACATGTATGCACCCTCCAAAATAATTAGGCCACACAAAAACATCAAGTAATTCCCCGGAGTAGAAATAATGAAACTGAATGATCTGATCATAATGAACAAACTAGAAATTAACAATGAAACTTAAACACACAAAAAACCCAAATCCTTACCACTCAGAAACTTCAACACATTCAACTCATTGTCAAAGAAGAAATCAAAACTTGAATTTTATTATAACTAGAAAACACCCATAATTTTAAAAGGTATAAAGCAGAACCTATGGTTTACATCTAAAGCAGGACTCAGAGGAAAATGCATAGAATTTTTTTATGCATTAATAAGCAGGGAAGACAAAAATACATTGATAGGTCATCCAATGAAAAATGAAAGAACAAGGATTAAGCCAAGAATAAAAGAGAGAAGGAATTGGTAAGCATAAAATGTAAAACTGATTAAATAGAAAACTGAAAAATGATAGTAATAAGTCCAAGAGCTTACCCAAATAAATGTCAACTATTAATTAGCCTGATTTTAACAAATAAAGGAACATAAGTAAACACTCTAAGAAATGATAAGGGGAGAAAATTTAGGAATCATACAAGGCCACTTTTGTATGTGGCTCTAACTATGACTGAATCTGAGTTGAAATACTATTTTCTAGAAAATATAAATCACTAAAATTCACATAAATAATTAAGAATTGAAAGTAGATAAACTGCTCCAGAGGAAATAGAAAAAAACAAGTGCTAAAGTGCTAACAGCCCCAAAAGCAGCAAGCTTAGATGATCTGGCATTGCTGCGGCTGTGGCCTAGGCGGGCGGCTACAGCTCCGATTCGACCCCTAGCCTGGGAACCTCCATATGCCTCAGGTGTGGCCCTAAAAAGACCAAAAAAAAAAAAAAGATGCAGACTTTATGTAGAGAAATCATTGCTCTTATAAATAATGACTAGTTTGTTGAGATTTAACATACTACTTTGGACCAAGTTCATACCAAGCTCCAGCTTACAATCTTGAGTAAAAATAACAAAGTCCTGAACTATTTATACATAGTAAGTTACCATTTGTGTCTCACTCCTCCAAAAAATTAACTCTGGAGACACATAGGCTTCTATACCCGTGGTCTCGCTCTGCAAGGTCACACAAGCCCTAACTGTGGTTGCCTCCGAGAAAGGGAAATTGGTGGGTGGGAATCAAAAAGGAGAGACTTGCTTTTCATGGTATTTTAATTATAGTTTTGCATGTTGTATCATATGCCTGTGAGAACTACCCAAAATGTAAATAAAATCTGTACTAATCAATACGAAAGTAACATATTCTTACTGGCAAGAATGTTTCTCATTTCATGGTTAGTTCTTAAGGATTCTTATTTTTGGAGCTTTAAAATACTCAAAAAAATCCTGGGTCTCAAAACTCTTATCTCGGTATCTGTGGGGGAAAAAAGCAATAAGAATTCTGTTATTCTCTCGTAACAACATTTAAGTTTGTTTTAAACTGAGAAACAAAGCATCATCTATTCTATGTTGTTTTTGACCACAAAACATATTAACATCATTATAGTGTGACAATCTCCTCCTTTCTTTTTTTTTTTTTTTAGGGCTTCACCCTCTGCATATGGATGTTCCCAGGTTATGGGTGGAATCAGAGCCACAGCTGCCGGCCTCCGCCACAGCCACAGCAATAAGGGATCTGAGTCACGTCTGCGACCCACACCACAGCTCATGGCAATGCCGGATCCTTAACCCACTGAGCGAGGCCAGAGATCGAGCCCGTATCCTCACAGATACTAGTCGGATTTGTTTACTCTTCGCCACAGCGGGACCGCCTGGGCTCCTCCATTCCCGAGTATTTGGCCTCGTCCAGATCGGCTGTGGATGGTCTGTACGTTATCCAGCAGCCACGCTGCCAGGACTCAAAGCCCAGCCCTGGCGTTGACCAGTCGGTGACCCTGAGCAAGTTGGTAACTTTCTCGCAGCTCAGACTCCCCATCTGGAAGATGAAGGTGATCACAGTTTCCCCGTGCTAAACCTTTGGGGACCGCGGTAGGCAGTCTGGAAGTGACCTCTGATTATGTTTCAGATTTGGGGATTCGGTTCAGTTCTTTGGAGCGCCTTCTTGGGGTGCCTGCCCAGGAAGGGTTAATTCCTCATTTCCCCGCTTGTGGTTTCTTCGCGTGGGAAGGTAAGGAGCCGAAAAGACTTCAACTGAGTTTGGCACAAAGAGAAGCCACAGTGTACAAACTTCTCTTATTTAAAAATTCTCACTCCCAGACAGAAAAACCACTGCTTTCTTCCACTGGGTGAGGGAGGCAGCAGATAACTTAGCAAAAACCTTCATCCCCTGAGAAGAACCAGCCTGATTTATATAGAGACAATGTGCCTATTACAAGCAGAGGACACTTTTTTAGAGATTAAAAAGCTCATCCTTGGGGTTCCCACTGTGGCTCAGTGGGTTAAGAACCCGGCTGGTATCCATGAGAACGCAAGTTCAATCCCTGGCCTTGCTCAGCGTGTTAAGGATCCGGCGTTGCCATGGGCGGTGGTGTAGGTCCCAGACGTGGCTCAGATCTGGCGTTGCTGTGGCTATGGTGTAGGCCGGCAGCTGCACCTAGCCTGGGAACTTCCATATGCCATGGGTGCAACCCTAAAAAGGAAAAAAAAATCCCATCCTTATCTCCAAGGTGCCACTGAATCAGCAGCTACAGCATACCTCCTACTGCTCCTAATCGCTCCGTGTGAAAAGGTGAAGGAATAAACATTTAAAAGGATAACCGATTCTCCCACAAACACGAAGGGAGCCCCTGTTCTGAGCCAGGAGACAGCGCTGAAAAGATGCCAGAAGTTTTGCTACTGAGCAATTCGCAGTCCGGTGCCTCCTCTCCTATGTCAACAGCCGGTGTTTTAGGGCGAAAGAGGATTTGATCTTGGATCCTATCTGCGCTTTGAGCATGCACCTGACACAGATATGGTCTTTACAAATCCTGGCATCCGTCCGCTGAAACACCCTTGGCCTAGAGAACATCTCTCCAAAGTAGGTCAGGTGTCCTCCAGCCCTTTGTCTCCGTCCGCGGCCCTGGACACGTCCATTGCCACAGCTCCTCCCTGCGGGGCCCGAGCCCGCACCACCCGTATTTTTGGCAGGTGCAGTGTGCTCCGTGAATGGCTGCTGAAGGAACAAACGAGAAGTTCCAGAAAACTTCTGGCTTCCCCTTTACCCAGCGTGGCCTCAGTTCCCCTCTGGGATTTGAGCTGCAGGGTCCCTGGCTGAGCTGGAAACCCCTGAGGCCACTCCCTGCTGATACACGGCCTGGTTGTCCCTGCCGGCAGTTAGGACAATCCCGAAAATACTGATGTTCGGTGGGTCACCTTCAGGCCAGGTCATGCATTAAGTCAGGCCACCAAAGCTCCAAAATTGTATTAAAAGCAGAGCAATTGATTGCATTCAATCAAAAGACGTTTCTTTTAGAGCAAAAGGATAAAAACGTCCCAAAACATCCAAATCTACAGCCCTGGCACGCAGCTGAAGTGCTTTGTCATAAATTTTACTGGCACTGAACTATTAGAAATTCCCTCCTGTCCTTGCAAGAATGAACTTCAAAGTCAACCTGAAACCTCAATGTGAAAACATATGCAAATGGGGCCAAAGGAGTCTGCCCCCACTGGGGAAGCTAGCACCACACCAAAAAGAAGCCTGTGTGACACGTGGACGTAGTGACAGTTTCAGAAGAAACAGGGCAGGTGCTTGGAAGGCGCCAGTCGGGGCAGCGCCAGCGTCTGCTCTCTGGTTCTCTAAGTCCTTTGCATCTCCTTCCTTCTGCCTGTTTCTGGCCACTTTTCTCCACTCTTGATCATTTCGATACCAGCAGGAGGGCAGGAGAAGCAAAAAGAGGTGATATCGTAATCATCGTTTTCTTTTTTTCTAGTGGTATTTATGATAAAAGCCTTGAGGGGAAAAGAAAGCTCAATTTCAGAGCTGAAATGGGGCTTTGAACAACCCCAGCGTTCATGCGGTGGCCCCCCCGTTTCCATAGATATTTGACTCAAGCCAACAGGAGCACCCCAGCATCTCCGGTTTCCTAACGAAGAGCTAGGCACTTTTGAGAAATGCAAGAGGGTCGAAGTCTGAGCCCTGCCCTCAGGGAGCATCTCTGGCCAGAAACAAGGTGGGGGCTACTTAAACCGTGAAGACAGCAGACAGCCTCAAAGGTCCCGGGCACCAGAACACACATGTTCTCGAAACTCGGAGAGCCAGCTGTGCCTTCCTGAGCCAGATCCTCTTTCTCACCCCAGGTCCTCGGGGCTGATGGGAGTCAGCCTAGAGCCTTGACCTCCGCTCCTTCCACACCCAGGGAGCGCCCGGAGCAGCAAGGACAACGGGCAACAATGGTTGGTGACAATAATGGCAGCCCAGAGTCTGTCCCTAACCAAGACGCTCTAAGAACCCTGGGCATCAGGTCAGCCCCACAAAGGTCGGATCCCCTGGTTTCCAGTTCTGAAGCCCCAGATCCGGGGCTTATCAAGCCATGCCCCCCGTGACCTGGTCCTTGCCCCCCAAAGTTCTCCACGTAGGGCACTTGGTCAGAGAGTGGAAACTTTGTTCAAGTTTGAAATTGAAGTCCGTGGTGTTCAGAGATTACCAGAGGGTGTGATTTTTTCCCTCATTCTCTTTTGCATGTAAATCGATCTGCCTGCACTGAAACTACTCCTTAAAACAAAGGGGTTTGATTTATAGCCGGTCTCTTCCCCATAAATCACAGCTGCAGCTCGGTGCTCAGGGCCCCGGGGGGACGAGGCGGCACTTGCCTTTTATAAATGGCAGGGGGTGACCTGACACGCCAGCCGTCCCAGCCTCCCCACCTCTGCTCATTTTTCCCACGGGGACCTCAGACCCAGTTTTTGCAAGCATGCCTGTGGCATTCCGTTCCGTTTAATTTTTTTTTTAATTAAGGACCGTTCAAATTGAAATCTTTGGCTTTGCCGCCTGTACTTTGCCAGCTAGAGAAACGCATCGGTGCCACTTGTCCCCGCTGGCAGTGACAGCTCCTTCACATCTCTCACCTGGGACGTGGATGGATAGGAGTCTGGCCTTGGCAGGAGCTGGCGGGCAGGGGGCAGGCTGCTTTCTCTTTCGGTAAAGGAAGCCCTTCGATAAACACAAGAGTTACCCATGAGATGTCCCACTGGGACCTGGGTGAGGGACATTCTCAGTCATTTCCCGTGCCTCCTGCTTCCGTCCAGCAGCTGCGGGGTCTCCAGGAAGCCGGGCGGAAGCGTGTCAAGGAAGTAAGGACATAAGATGACAGCTGCGATGGCTGGGAGCGCAGCTCAGATACGGGGCCAGACCCTCCTGGCCGAGGACACTGTGATGGGAGAGAAAAGGGGTGACAGCAGGTCCCTGCGCCCAGACCTGAGATGCAATGAACACAGGAAGCTTGGCTCGGGGAGAGCCTGCTCCCGAATGAATGGGCTGTGAGTCACCCAGGTCGCCGGGACAGGTTTGAGGGACCTAAGTGCCTAATATTGGAAATTTGGTTTGGCAAAGGTTCAAGTTTGCATGACTAGGCGTGTGAAACCTTGGTTCTGTAACGCTCGGACTGCAAACCAAACGATGTTTCCGGGACCTCCCAGGTGCCTCTGTATTTCTTTCCTTAGGGTTCCACGGGGCTTGAGGGGGTGAGCGTGACATCTGAGGTCTAGTCCACGTGTAAGCGTGACTGCATGGCTTGGGGTCTGAACAGCATTTAACGGCTTCACTCTGTTCTGTTCAGCAGTTCTGTTCTTGACATCACCTGCTTGCTCTCAGCTTCCATTCTACCTTCGGTCCCGTCTCAGATGGCTGTGTCTTCCTCGTATGGGTGACCTTGGATGTTGCCCAAGCATAAGTAGCAACACTAACATGTTATACCAAAACACAGGGAGAGAGAGCAACGCCTGGGTGTCTTCTCAGGCCACAGACTGAACTTGATTCGATACTGAAATACAAAATTTCCCTTTGGCCTCTGAGCCGTGCACCACTAAGATGCACCATCTCTTAGTTACTAAATAGTTACTGGGAATTTTATCCGTGCCTGATCCTGAGTGAGGCCCCAAACTGCTCACCTGTGAACAAGACAAATGCCCTCCCTTCCAAGAGCCCACAGGCTGGAGGGGAGGCCAAATCTGCATTCAAACCATCACAGTGGAGCAAGCAGGTCCTAAGAGAAGAAAGACATGCAAGTGGAGACACAAAATAAATAAATAAAATCCAAGCATAATAACAACAACCTTTCTAATAAAACCCAGAGGCAAAAAATTAGGGGCCACGCCTGCGGCATGCAAAAGTTCCTGGATCAGGGATCAGACCCCAGCCACAGAAGTGACAATGCCAAGTCCTTAACTGCTAGGCCACTAGGGAACTCCTAAGAAAAACTTTTTTATTTCTTTTTTAATTTTGTCTTTTTAGGTCCTCTCCTGCAGCATATGGAAGTTCCCAGACTAGAGGTCGAATCGGAGCTGTAGCCACTGGCCTATACGACAGCCAGAGCAACGCCAGACCTGAGCTGCATCCATGAACTACACCACAGCTCACGGGAATGCCAGATCCTTGACCCACTGAGAGAGGCTGGGGATTGAACATGCGTCCTCATAGATGCTCGTCGGATTCGTTTCTGCTAAGCCAAGATGGGAACTCCTAATTTTTTTTATTTTTTTATTAAAATATAGTTGATTTACAGTGTTGTGCCAATTTTTGCTGTACAGCAAAGTGTCGCAGTCATATACATATATATACACATTCCTTTTCTTTTCTTTTTTTTTTGTCTTTTTGCCTTTATGTAGAGCCGCACCCGCGGCATATGGAGGTTCCCAGGCTAGGGGTCTAACAGGAGCTGTAGCCGCCGGCCTTGGCCACAGCCACAGCAACTCGGGATCCAAGCCGCGTCTGCAACCTACACCACAGCTCACGGCAACGCTGGATCCTTAACCCACTGAGCAAGGCCAGGGATCGAACCCGCAACCTCATGGTTCCTAGTCGGATTCTTTAACCACTGAGCCACGAAGGGAACTCCACACATTCCTTTTCTTATATTATCTTCTATCATGGTTATCCCAAGAAATTGGCTATAGTTCCCTGTGCTATACAGTAGGACCTCATTGCCTATCCATTCCAAATATAAGAGTTTGTATCCACTAACCCCAAACTCCTAGTCTATCCCACTCCCTCCCCTCCCCCTAGGCCACCACAAGTCGGCTGTCTATGTCTGTGAGTCTTTTTCTGTTTTGTAGAAAGGTTCATTTGTACCATATTTTAGATTTCACATATAAATGATATCATATGGTATTTGTCCTTCTCTTTCTGACTTACATCATTTAGTATGAGAATCTCTAGTTGCATCCATATTGCTGCAAATGGTATTATTTTGTTCTTCTTTATGGCTGAGTAGTATTCCATTGCATATATGTACCACATCTTCTTAATCCATTCATCTATCAATGGACATTTTGGTTGCTTCTATGACTTGGCTATTTTGAATAGTGCTGCACTGAATATAGGGGTGCATGTATCTTTTTTAATTGTAGTTTTGTCCTGATAGATGCCCAGAAGTGGGATTGCTGGATGGTGTGGTTGTTCTATATTTAGTTTTCTGAGGAAAAAGTGAAAAAATATTTTAAAGTGATCCCCAGAATTGCTTTTATGTCCAACTATAAAACACCTGCCTTGGCTCACCCTTCCTAGGCTCTCAAGTTTGTGTCATCCACACCCAGATCTGCAGAGAGGAGACCTGTAAGGTTCAAGTGCATTTCAAAATGTACTCAACACTTGGTAGTGACTCAATGGCCGTTCTCGTGAAGGGAGTACGGAGAAAATTCCCAAAATCCAAGACTAAATTGACAGATGAAATGTTCAGTGTCAGGGCTGCTTTCCAGATACAACACAAACTCTGCATAGCTTAGTGTCCAGTCCAGGCAAACCAGGCTACTTTACACAGTGAGATCGTTTCTAAAGTTCAACTGAGGCACCGCCATGTTCACATGTTATAAGACGAAGCTGAGCCGTCCCTATGGGAAGACCGTGGCTCTGCTCCGCCAGCATCCTCCTGTGGACACCTCGGGCGGAAGCGCCTCTTATCAGCTTCAGTCAAGACCGTGTTCACCTGGGGCAATGCATTCAACTTTCTTTGCTGCTCATTTTCAAGTTCCGTCGTTTGCTTTGATTCAGCCAGTATTTTTAAGGCTAAAAAGAAAGATGTTAATTAGGAAGGTCCTCTAAAGTCAAACTAGTCTACCAATTTTTAATGACTTCTAAATTTATCTCACCTGACTTTTCTAATGATTTTAAGGATTCTATAATTAATACGCATCATAGGAAGCGTTTTTATCTTCCTGGGGGAGAAATAGAATAATAATTGTCTTAAAAACAGCTTGTCAGTGAAACGAGTGGCAAAGGAAAATAGGCCAAGTTCAAGAATGCATGAACCTTAGTCGTGGCCTGTTTTCCTAGAACATTTTTCAGTGCATTTTTCCACCAATAATAGAAAGTGACTGTTCTAGAATTTTCTCCTTGAAAAATAAGGCCTGTGTCTAGAAGAGCAATGAAGAGCTCTTGCTGTTGTCCTTGTTTTATTTTTCAGTAACAGAAATATGCATTAAGAACTATAAACGCTAAAATCAATTCATTTTGACTGAGTGTAAAAGAGCATTTGGGGGACAAAAAATATGAGTAATTTGATTCATTGTCTTTAAAATTAATAGCGGGGACCACGAAATGATTTCAGTAAAAGGCACAAGAGAAGGGCAAGCCCAGTGTCCGCCATGTCTCATCTGTAACATGTGAGGAGGGAAGAAAAAAGGGGGAAACAGATGAAAAAGCATTTGGAAAAGAAGAGGAGGGAAGGGGTCGGGAAAAGTGGGAGGAAATGCAAAACCTGAGGCCAGACTAAGACAGCAAGTCCTACAACAACAGGGAAGGAAGGCCACTCTGAGAAAGTGGGGCTCGCCCTGAGACTGACCCTGGAGAAGGAATGTTCTCGGCAGAGGGCACGGCAAACCAGAGTCCTGCCGGCAGGAATGAACGTGGCCTGGAGCAGGAAAACCAGTGTGGCTGGAACATAAAGACTAAAAATTCAGGGAGTCAGACAGCAGGCAGAGAGTGTAGACCAGACCACTTGATACATGGGCAGGTGGGCGTGGGGTGTGGAGACTTTAGGTTTTTATTATAAATGTAGTAAAAATGAATCAGAAGATTTTAGGCTGGGGGTCAATATGCTCTACGATAGTTTTTAAAAGGTCGTCTGCCTGCTTTGGGGAAAAGGAGTTTACATGGGAACAACTAGATGTCAAAAGGTCAATCCAAGATTAAGGGACAAGAACCTCAACGTAGAAAAGAGTTGAAGTTGCTGGGGTCCAGGGTAATAAATTGAAAATTATGGAGAACAGTTCAACTGGGAAGACACTGTGGAAGTAAAGCTAACAAGACCTGCTGCTTTGATCTGATGTGAGGGGTAAAGGAAACAGGCGATCCAAGAAGATCCCTGGGTCTGGGGACTAAGCAACTGGAGGATGGCGGGGCCCTTAAAACAGGTAAGACTAGAAGACTGGTTTGAGGAAAGGAGTTGGGCTTTGGCCTCGTTGATGCTGACATGACTCTTGAGACAACCAAGTGTAGCTGCAGAATAGATCATCTGATATGTAAATCTGAAACCCTGAGGCACGATCCGAAAGAGGTGGACTTCTGTACTTCATCACCATATACGTCATCTCACTTAACCTGCTAACGGTGAGGTGCCCAGAGTAAATATCAGCCCGATTTTCCAGGGGGAACCCTGAGCCACAGAGAGATTAAGTGCTACTAAAGCTGTGGCAACAGGCAAATCATTAGACTCACCTCCTCCAAATCCAGTACTCTCCACCCTGCCACACGGAAACTGGGGAATACACAGAATATGGGAAGAAAGTAGCTAAGATTCATCCAAAATTAGCACATCAAAAAACTACTATTTTGATTAGCAGTTATTAATTTAAAGTTCAGGCACCAAAGCCAGTTATCACCATTAAGACATCTTACCAGCTAGTCATCGTCCTGCCCTGAACTTAAAACCAGTCTAGTGTCTATAAAAATTGTGAAAGACTTTGAAACGTACCCCAAAGAAAGAACTTTATTGTGTGTCTTGTCTAGTTCACCTTTAAGCTTCTCCCCACCTTTTACTGTCATTGAGCTGTTTTATAATAGTTGTAGAACCTAGAAATAATTGTAGGAAACTGATAAAATTTCAATAATTCTTTTCCATAGAAATTCAGATTGTGTTTAGTGGTGAGGCAATTGACTATTGTTCAGTGGATTTTCATCAATTTTGCATCTATTTGTAAATTTACTTCAGTTTTCCTGATTGTCTCTGTGTGTACGTGCCTTGAATTCTCTTTTGAATGGGTTGTGACATCTTATTGGTTCCTTCATTAATTAGTGAGTTAAATAAAATCTCTGATAGGCATTCATTTGTGTTGATCTAAGAGTCAGGCTTTTAACTCTTAAAAAATTTTTTTTTTCTTTTTTTTGCTTTTCAGGGTCTCACTCACCACATATGGAGGTTCGCAGGCTAGGGGTCAAATCAGAGCTACGGCTCCCGGCCTATGCCACAGCCACAGCAGCAGAGGATCTAAGCCTGCATCTGTGACCTACACCACAGCTCACAGCAATGCCAGATCCTTAACCCACTGAGCAAGGCCAGGGATGGAACCCACAAACTCATGGTTCCTAGTTGGATTCATTTCCACTGCGCCACGATGGGAAGGCCCAAAAAGATTATTCTTTAACACAGGTCTATTTTTAATACTAGAAATTCCAAAAGTTTATTTGTAAAGAAATATCCCCCCTAATTTTGAAGGATTTATTCTTACGAGAAGAAATTACCCAAGTTTTAGAAACCCGTGTGTCAACTTGAGAAATTAGGTCAATTTACCAGCAAATCACTAGTGGTATCTTCTGATATTGATCAGCGTTTGTAGAGAGATTAAGGCCTCTAGAGCCCACAGATTATAAATGCTATATTCCAAATGTTATCTATGCAGTTTTAACTCTTTTTGTAACTAGATGTCAAAAGTTTTTTCTACACACCTTACCCACCACCCTTCCCTATGGACACACATCCTTCTCTGTCAGGGCGAAGTCTCCCATCTACCTTAGAACCCCTTCTCTGCTCCATGGTTAGTCTCTGGAGGCCCTCCTGCAGGATCTACTGAGCATTTTGCATTCAGACAAAATCAAATATCTCCTCCCCCTTAGGGAGATGAACTGTCCATTAAAGATGGGGTTGAGATATCTGCAAAAGAAGCCTAAAGCCCGCTGAAAAAAAAATAAAAAACAGAGCCAGACATTCAAAATTAAGAACCTGTCAAGAAAAACAGTGGTGGCCTTGATCCACAATCAATAAGAGAAGCTATCAAGGGTCCCAGAGAGAAATTCGGCAGAGAGTCAGTGGGAGTGTGTTTGTTGGTTTGGACTTGAAGGGTTGAGGTGGGGGCAGAGGGGTACAGCCTCACCCAGCTTTTACTTTTTCGGGGAGGCGGTGACTGCACATACGACATATGGAGGTTCCCAGGCTAGGGGCTGAATTGGAGCTGCAGCTGCAGGCCTACACCACAGCCACAGCAATGCCAGATCCGAGCCACATCTGTGACCTACACCACAGCTCATGGCAACACCGGATCCTTAACCCACTGACCGAGGCCAGGGATGGAACCCACATCCTCACAGGTACTAGTTGGGTTCATTACCCCTGAGCCACAGGGGAACTCCCACAGCTTTTACCAATAACTGCTCAGAGCAGGTGCCCAGGCACTGCACAATGCTCCAGCAAAAACCTGCCTAAGCCTGTCTGTGTGAACTAAGAGAGCTGTGCCCCGGGAGCCCCCCCTCCCATGGACAGCACCCCAGCCCGTGCAGGGATGGAGAGCATCAGACTTCAGCATGTCACGGACCAGCATCCACAAGGCTGCACAAGACTTACCTGCAACAGTGACACCAAGTGGTAGGAATGGACAACTGCAATAATGGAGAGTAACTTCCTGTTCCCTACACAGCTGCCTCTGAGAAGCAGAATTTATTGACCCTTTGTGGACTGAGTAATCCTTCCTCCCCAAGTTCACCTGCATTTTGGAGGGTACCCTCAAAAGACAGGTGTACAGGGTCTTATGTATTTATAATAAATTAACTGGAAATATTAAAGTGGTATTTCCAAAACTGTATCTGAAACGGTTGAAGGAGGTCATACAAGCTGCACTGGTTCTTTTTCTGATCAAATTCTACCCTGTGTTCTAAGTGAACCTTAGAATGGACCATCGAAAAAAACAGAATGGGAAAAAAACAGAAGTCAAATGCTCTTTACTGCTTTATAGCTGCTTCCAGTTCAGTTTCTACCCCTTCTGAAGGATGAGGGAGAGAGGACAGTAATGACTGTGTTTCAGTTTATCTTTCTGGTCACACAGGTACGATGTGAGCCAGGAGTCCAACCTCACCAGAGCACACACTCCTGGTCCCGGGTCTTAAGACCCAGGCTACATCCTGGCAATAAGGCCAGCAGTTCTGCCAGTGACCACAGAACTTGGGGCCAGATACAAGTTATGAAAAACAGTAGCAGAAAGTGTCTGCTTCTGATGATGAGATATTATAAGGACAAATTAAATGAGGCTACAAACCAAGGCCCTTGAATTCTATAAAGGAAGGAAGGTCCTGAGTAAGTCTGCTGGAAGCCAGCCCTTCAGAGAGGTGAGTGTCCAAAATCAGGAGCCCCAGAATAGACCCTGGGGTTGGGGGCTCCCACTGCAGTTTTCACTTCCATGAGCCTGTGAGTTGCACTTCCCCAAAGACCTGGTGGTTATTGCAAGTGCCCCAAGGTGGGAGGGCTGTTGCTCACGGCTCTCCAGCAGCTCTGCCCACCTGTAAACGTGCGTGAGCAGAGGGACTTCAAGTACAGACGTCACCAGAAGGAAACGGGCCTAAAACAAGAAGTTCTCGTTAACACTACCAGCCGTTTCATACAGATCTGGGGTTCAGGTTGGGATCAAAGTCATCTTTGTTTCTTTATGCGTTTTCCTAATGGCCAAAAAAAAACCCCAAAAAAATGGATTAGGTGAAACCTGGTAGTTCATTCAAGCTTCTCATGTTTTCTTTTTTCTTTTTTTAATTTTATGGCTGCTTTCAGGGAAGTTCCCGGTCCAGGGATTGAATCCAAGCTGCAGCTGCAGCCTGCCCCACAGCTGTGACCTACATCGCAGCTGCTCAACGCCAGACCCTCAACCCACTGCTCAGGGCAAGGGATCGAATCCCCACCTCCACAGTGACCAGAGCTGCTGCGCTCAAATTCTTAACCCACTACACCCCTACAGGAACTCTTCGTGTTTTCTTTAATACCCCAAAGATCTAGACTTTTAGAGGAATACAGAGCTCAAAACTGGATAGCTGTGTAATAATGGAAACAAGTCAAATGTCATCAGTTAACAATCTTCCTTGGGTTTCTGTCTAAGGGGAATTCAGACACTTTTTAGCATTTGTATCTGTCCTACGCCTTTCCAAAGAGATGTGATAGGGAGCAGCAGGCACAAGCACTTAATTGTGAGAAACGTCTTTGAAAAAGAGCGATCATCATAGGAACTGAGTAGGAGACGAGAGGACGAGGAAATAAGATACGATGGCAGAAAGAAATGAATTATTCCCTCCTTGGTCCATCATTTCAATTCCACCCTGGCTGGTGGTGAAGGAAAGTCACTACAAATAGGAAATGAGCCATCCGAAAAAGACATAATTTGATCCCTTTATGGCCTCAGATTCCAGCCAGGATCCACACCCCAGCGCTTTCCTCCCAACAGCTTAGAATAACAGCTTCATTTCTAAGACGGTTTAAACTAAAAGAAATGAACGGTTGCCCAATAGAGAATTATCAGCCCTAACCAGAAAAGCAGAGGACAGCTGCGGGTATTAATTACTTTGAAAATCTCGGGTCACCTATCACGGACACAGGATTATTCATTTATTCCCCCTTCCTTCCTTTACTCTGCCGGAGTAGCTGGCGCTCCAGGAGAAGACAGGCGCGGTACAAAAGCTGTGGGAAGATGTGGACTGTGACAACAGCCACAGAGCCAGCTGACAAGCATCCCCCACCCCCGCCCCTTCAAAAGTGGCAGAAACAGTTGAAGCAGCTGAGAGGCTATAAATAGTACTTCACTCCGATTTTTTTTCTAAGTCTTTTTTTTTTTTTCAGTTCTCTCTCCCGAGAGCCAGGTAGAACATGAAACTGAATGCGGTTGGGGGTTTAAGGATGTGGCCTGGAGCCTGGTCACTGGGCTGGACTCACACTTGGTGGCGAGGCCAGGCTCTGTCTGCTGTGTTTATGGCCATGAACAAACAAAAGAGCAGTTGCTAGAATTTTCTAGGTGCCTGACACTTTCTAACTTGCAAGACGAAGATCACTTGTAAATTCCCCTTGGACAGGCGGGAAAACCGAGGCTGTGAGAAGTTCAGTAGCAGCCCAGGGGCACACGCTGGTCGAGGGCAGGGAGCCGGGCCTGCACAGAAGATGTTTAATGAATGAGGAGGGGCTGGGTGGGGTGCGGCAGCTCAACCCGCGTGAATTCCGGGGGGCAAGGCATGGGTGAGCTAAGAATACACGGAAGGTTCAGGAAACGGGATCCCCTGCAAGGATGTCTGGATGCAGGCAGTGATGGTGAGATGAGGGTCCTTGATCCTCAGTAGCCTGCTTGCACCTGTCATTACTCTCTCCTTCTGGGTAGCTGGAAGAGGTGAACGCACAGGAAAATGTTGGATTTTCTTTCTAGAGAATGCAGCGTGGGTTTGCTTTTGTCTTCCAGGCTTGCAAGCAGAGAACAGGGTTCCGATTCCCTTACAGAGCCCAAGGGAGAGGTGGCTCAGAGGTCCCTCGATCCCTGCCTTCAGTGAAGTCCCTGTGGCCTCGGAGTCAGGCGGAGCTAGGCAGAGGCAGCCTGGATCTAGAACAGCTGCTCTCGGTGGAGAGGTCAGCCCCTCGACAAGCTCTGGGTCCCATCCCAATGGGACCAGAAATGGAATCATTTCTGTGGGCCCTCAATCTTTAAGAAAATATATCACATCTGGGAGTTCCCTAGTGGCGTAGCAGTTAAGGATCCAGCATAGTCACTGCAGTGGGGTGGGTTCGATTCCTGGCCCGGTCAGCGCACGCTCATTAGACCTGCAGCTTTCGGCCCTGGGACCGGCCACCGGCCCCTTCTCAGAAGCAGGGCAAGTACCCGGGGGCCGGCTCCTGGGAGAAGACAGAATCCAGAAGGTGCGTGGACGCTCCGTGGAGAGAGAGGCGTATCTGAGGGGTTCAGGAACCAGCCTCCACCCTCGGGCCAGCGGACACGGGCCCCGTGCAGCCACTCACTGCCTGCACAGGAAACTTCGGGATATTTTAAGGCCCTGGACCGTCAGAATTCACTTACCCAAGGCCAGGTCCTTATAAGGAAATCCCTGCTTAGAAGCAAATCACAGGATTTACGATTCGAAAGACTTAAGGTTCGACTTCTGTCGTCCTTATCTGAAACTCAAGGGATCAAGCAGTGCCCAAAAATCTACCCAGCCAAGGGCTGGACAGGTGTGCTGGAGAAAGATTCTCTGAATAACGAACATCTCACACCACGGCACACTGGCGTTTCTCCGCAGACATCGGCCTCCAGATGTCTCTGTGAGACAGAAGGGGGGTCTCTGTGCAACCCCTCCCGACACAAATGCTCAGAGTCCAGGCCAGTATGCCTGTGGATGTGATCAAGGGCCAAATGGCCTGAGCAGAGATGGATTTCCAGACTTGAGTGTATTCCTTGTTAGTGGAAGTGCATGGTCCCTAGAATTCAGATTCAACCCAGTTCTTTCAAACCCACCCAGGGTTCAAGTTCGTTCTTTCTACTTCCTTTCTTTCTCTCTTTCTTTCTTTCTTTCTTTAATTTTATTTTTTTTCTTTTGAGGGCCACACCGGTGGCACATGGAAGTTCCCAGTCTAGGGGCTGAGTCAGCTGCAGCTGCCAGCCTTCGCCACAGCCACAGCAACGCAGGACCGGAGCCGTATCTGTGTCCTACACCGCAGCTCACGGCAATGCCGGATCTTTAACCCACTGAGCGAGGCCAGGGATCAAACCTGTATCCTCATGGATGCTAGTCAGGTTCTTAACCTGAGGAACCACAGTGGGAACTCCAGCGTGAAGTTCTAGTGCCAGGTCTGGGGGCAGGGACAGTACCCCACCTGGCTCTTCTCAGGGTCCCCAGCCACACGGCTCCCACTCCACTCGCCACTGTTTTCTGGGGGTCCCCCCATCCACCACTCCCCATCCGCTTTATTCCCGCCTTGGGGAGGACCCAGGCCTGGGAGGCGCACTGGGGAAGCTCTGAGTCCTCCTCTGGGCCCCTGTCCTTGGCAAAGGCGCCCTGGGGCGATGTTTCTGAGGAGAGAAAGCAGGCCGCTGGGCGGGAATGGAGGGCGGGGAGAAGGCCGTGTCACAGCGCGCCCCACACCCCCAGGTCTCCAGCCGGCGACCCCGGGCACCCTGGCGCCCTGGGAGGGGGCTCGGCCAGAGGAGACGTTTACCCAAAGAAATAAAATGCTGCATGTTGCACAAGAAACGGGCTGTATCCGAGGCACCTGTCACCCACTTTGGAGGGCACGGTCACCTTGTCATTGCGATGTCACTTTCATCCCTGGGATGTAACGGCTTCGGAGCCCTTCTGGGCAAGGACCTCGAGACAGGTTCTGAGGTGTGTGGGGAGAAGAGAAAAGGGTTTTTTTTTTTTTTTTTTTAAGTATTTACAGGGAAAAGCACCATCTTGATCTGAAAGGGAAAACATAGAAGAAGAAAGAAATGTCCTCGATGAAATGGAGGAGCCTCGAAAGTCCCTACAGCTTGTTTATCTCTTCACACTGACTTGGCGGCCAGTTCGAACCCAGGGCGGTCTGTCACCTGGAAAGTAAAGCGACCGTGTGGTCGGCACTTGCGCCCCACTCACAGTTGGGCGGAGGGGGCGCCCAGGCCGACCGGGTTCAGGCGGGTTTCGGCCGCACGATACTTGCCAGACACCTGATACCCGCGGCGGGACCGGCTCTCTGGGGCCCCGTCTTCCTCGGAGGTGACACGGTGGTGGACGTCCCGGTCTTGCAGGTCCCGTGAGACCGAGCAAGGCAACGATGACTGTGACCGCTAGCTCGGACTTGCCACGCGCCAGGCGCGATCCCAGCGGCCGGCTGTCCCCACGCGGCCACCGCAGGGGTCTGCGTGGTCAGGGTCCCCACTCCGCAGAGCCTGGACTCCCGTAACCTAGGACTCAGTCTCCTTCTAGAAAGCTCCTGCACAGGGCTGGTTCGAGGTTAACGCGGTTTGAAATTCTAAGTTGGAAACCAATACTGAAGAAATTAAAAAAAAAAAAAAAAGAGGAAAAGCAGGCTCCCTCCACACCTGCAGAGCACCTCTTCTGTTTCTTTTTATTTTTTTATGAAAGTACAGTGGATTTACAAGGCTGTGCCAATTTCTGCCATACGGCAAGGAGGCTCAGTCGTACATACGTGTACATCCCTTTTTATGTGCTTTTCCATCACGGTCTGTCCCAGGAGACCGGATCTAGTCCCCGTGCAGTGCAGCAGGACCTCAGGGCTTATCCACGCCAAGTGTGGTCCTTTGCATCTACCGACCCCCAACTCCCCGTCCGTCCCGCTCGCTCCCCCTTCCCCACCCTTGGCACCCACGAGTCTGTTCTCGCGTCTGTGGGTCAGTTTCTGTCGTGTAGAGAGGTTCATTGGTGCCGTATTTTAGATTCCACCTATAAGGACGTCCCACTAACCAGCCAATTCAAAGACCTGGAGTCCCGGACAGATACCACTGATCTCGCAGACCACACAGTGCTTTACACCTGGGCTCTTGGACGTCCCTGTGGGAAGTCACAATTTAAATTGTGGCTACTTAATTGACAGTTGACTTAGCCAGGCTTCAGTTTCTGTTTCCTTCTAGATTAGAATCCCCAAGAAGCCAGGACTGTGTCATACCTTCCTTTGAATTTCCACAACAGGTAGCCTCTGTCCCACGCTCAATAATTTTTTTTCTGGCTTTTAAAAGTTGACTTGAAAATACCCCCAAAGAGCCCCAGAAGGAAGGAAACTGAGTGACAGGAAACCTCTCTGCAAGAAATTCACAGTTGCAAGGCGAAGGGAGCTTCCTTGAAATTATCCTAAAGCTGGAGACACACAACGAATGCTCTCTTGGAGGAATCACTGTGCAGGCAGACCTCAGGAACGGGCTGCATTCCAGACCACAGAAATAACGAGAATATTGCAATAAAGGGCGTCACGTGAAACGTTCGGTGTCCCAGGGCATAGAAAGATTATATTCCTTCTCAGAACCTTATCCAATGAGAGAAAGATGCTCTGAAACATTAATATACTTGATGACTGAGGAGACATACGTTGTGAAAACAACTATTGAAAAGTAAAACACCTTACCAAAAAAAATCATGTCCACACTCTGTGGTCGTCTATTACGTGTGCCATGGCTTTATGCCTGAAAAAAATATGTGCATACATTAATTTAAAAAATTAAAAAAATGGATATGTGTGTATGTATAACTGAATTACTTCATTGTACAGCAGGCATTATCACAACATTGTAAGTCAACTATAATTCAATAAAACTTTAAACAAAGGGAAAAACATTCCTGTTAAAAGAGGCATCATCCCGGCTCTGAGCAAGTCATCGCAGTGACATCAGATACCCCTGATCCCAGATCAGCCTAAAAATGTGACAGCAATAAAAACATTTGCAGAGTTCCCTGGTGGCTCAGTGGGTTAAGGATCCAGCGTTGTCACGGCTGTGGTGCAGTTTTGATCCCCGGCCGGGAAACCTCCTTATGCCCTGTGTGCGGCCAAAACCAAAACAAAACAAAAGAAAAAAAAAAGCTTGAAACGTGGTGAGAATTACCAAAATGTGACACAGAGAATCGAAGTGAGCCAATACTGTTGGAAAATGGTGCCGATAGACTTGCCCAAGGCAGATCCGCTACAAATCTTCTGTTCGAAAAAACACATCAATCTTTGTAAAAGGAGCTGTGCTTGCAGACGGTGTCAGCATCCTCTGCACTTTCCCTGCAGCCACCAAGCTGAGGCAAAAGCAGCACGGAGGCTTCTGTTCCTAGAGGACATGCCTGGCCTGGGGCACAGCGAGCCACTTCCAGGTCATTCGAGAAGATCCCAGAGGGCACTGTCTTCCAGAACCATCTGGAAACAAGAAGACACCCCCTCCCTCTGAGGCCAGGAGCTCTGGCCACAGGTCTCCCCACGTTCCTAACAGGTGGATTAGGTTTAGGGGAAGTTCGTGAGGTCTGCAGTGTCAGAGCCCTCCCTGACCTTGACCCTGCAGAGGGTCTTGGCACAGAGAACCACGCCCCAGGGCTTTGCAGGGCCCTCCGGAGGCTTCTGCTCAAATCGAGACTGGAATCCAGTGAGGAAAGGGTTTCCCAGCACACGTCCCTGGGGAGAGAGAACTAACCTAATTCCTAAGACGTGAACGTGGGACACCAGGAGGCAAAGACTGATGGTGGGGGCGGGTAGCTCCGTGGGGCACAAAGAAGGCAGCACTGTCATCTCCCAGTTCGGTCGCAGCCCTGCTAGCCGGCCCAGAGCTCCTGCACCATTTTGCATTTTACCTTTTGGGGGCGGCCAGAGCCTGGGGTCAACCCAAGGTGCTAGCGTGGTGCGTATACCACGCGGGGTCCCCGAGACCGAGGTCCCCGCCCCTCTCTGCCTCTACTTAGTGTGAGCCTCTAAGTCGCATCATCACTCGGAGCCTCAGCTTCCGCTTCTGTCCCAGGAGCTAGTTGATCTGAGGCTCCGTATAATGTTCCCTTCAGCAGCGACGCCCTCACCCCGTATGGGAAATCTCAGCAACCCTAGAATGAGAACAGCTTTCCCCAAATCCCCATGGTCGCGCTTCCTTTTGTGTCAACTTGACTGGCTCTGGCTCCCCGACTGCCCAGAAATTGGCTGAAGACGACCTCTGGGTGTGCTCAGGAGGGCGTTTCCAGGTGAAATCAGCATTTGAATTGACTCAGTCAAGCAGCTCGCCCTCCCCAGTGTGGACGGGAGCTCCGTTCAACCCACTGAGGGTCGGGAGGGACCTGAGACTCGGGCCCTTCCCGCCCCGTTGCAGCGCTGGGAACTTGCTGTCCCCCAGCCCCTGGGGCTCCTGGTTCTCAGACCTTCGGACTCAGACTGAACCACTGCACCGCTTCCCGGGTACCCGGCACCCAGGCTGCAGAGGGCAGGTCACCGGCTTCCGTGATGGCAGAACCAACTCCTCATAATAAACTAATAAGTAAATATGTACATAAATACATTCATACAAACAGACACGCATACATCCCACATAAAATTAAAACAAAGTAGCCAACTAATTCAAGCCAAGGCAATGACTGGGATTCCTCAGCCAAGGATTCGGAAGTCTCGCTCAGCCTAAAACGTCCAAATTCAGCCTAAATCGCCTCTTCGAAGGGCTTCTCCAGGAAAACAAAATCCATCCCATCCTGTTGGGAGGCTTTTCCATCCCCCAGGACCACCAGAACCTTTTAGCACAATTCCCGTTATGGTTCATTTAGGGTAAAAAATTCATTAAGCCCACGTCCCGCAACGCTGCAGCCTCGCAGGGAATCGAAACGCCCTCTGTTCTGCCCCGAGGGGCAGCGGCGCGCGGAGCAGAAGGGAGCGCGGAATTCCAGAAGGTCCCCCCCTCGTGTTCTGCAGTGACAGACAGCCCACGAGCAACCCCGGGACTTGCATTGTCTGCCTCTCTAAATCTGCCCTGCTGGAACTTAAAAAAAGAAGTTACAGCATCTCTATAAAACGACTTGGTTTTAACTAGGCTGTTAAATTTGGTTGCTGAGGTCAGCGCTAAGGCACGAAGGACTTCAACAGCACAGGGTGTCAAAGATAAACACTGCGGTGGCCTGTGGCTCCGGTGGAGATGAGTTTGCAAACTCTGCCAACCCCCAAAAGGAGAGTATACGTTTCGGGAGATGGGGTGCCATCCTAGGAGTGAGGTGCATTTAGAGGGTTTTTTTTTTTAAACACCAAAAGCCATTAAGTCACTCCATACATATCAACAAAAGTTTGTTGCAAAGCCTAAGCCCCAAAGCGGAGATGGAAGAAGGGTCAGCTGGCAGATGCTGCCCCAGGCGGAGATTGTGACTTTCCAGGAAGCATGGCTTGGCTCTCCCTCCTGACAGAAACTGCTTTCGGGATTCCTAAAGAATTAGAAAAGCTTTAGGTTCAGCCTATCCGTAGTTTTACTTTTATCTCTCACAGTAGCTGCGAATTTGGTGGCAATGAAGATCTTCTAATACTAAATCAAAGATTTTTTATTCCCCGTCCTCGGACTGTTCCTTGTGACATCGTGGCCATTTCTAGGAGGCCAAACCCTTACAGCTGTTTGCTTATAAAAGTAAGAAGGCATATGAGCCTATCAGATGCACTTCCAAAACGTATTTTCTTTAAACTAGGGACAGTGTGGCCCTCTGCTTCCAGGCAACATTTGATCATGTCAGTCTCTGCTGTCACTCCTGGGGAGGGCAGGGTAGGCTGGCACCTGGTAGAGGCCAGAGGTGCTTTTAGACGTCCTCCCAGGCAGACAGCAGCTCCACAACCCGGCTTCACCCCATACAGAACGTCAAGAGTCCCAACGGCAGTGAGTGCTGCTATGTCAACTGGAACTCGCCTTCTTCCAGAAAATTAGAGCCACGGTTCCCTAGGCGTGCGCGCTTTGAAGGCATCGGAGCTTTGCTTAAATTATCTCATTGAATTCTGCTTCTATCCAAAGCATTCTTTTCTGATATGACCTGCAGGTTGGCGTTCTGTAAAATCCAAGGGTGGCCAGACATTGTCAAGGGCTTCACTAGCCCCAAATCCAACCAAAACCATTCCCGCTCCATCTCATCTGACCTCCCAGCAGCATTCAGCCCGGCTCTTCACCTTCAGGGCACATTTGCATCTTTTATTTGCATCCTGGGCTTATCTCTGCATCTCCATCCTGGTATAAACAACTTGAGGACAGGGTGTCTGAGGCTGAAAAACTCAGCCACGGCCAGTGAGCAGATCCAGGTGCTGTCTGACCCTACAGGCCACCGTTCTCTTAGGGACTGACCGTCGCCTGCCGTGGAATTGCCGGTAAAGCCATGTAAGGACCCCAGCTCTGGTTCCACCTGCAGAGCACCTCCATAACAAACATTTTCAACTGAACCGACGAAATAACAAATGACATGCTCTCTGTGTGCCCTCCTCAGATACTGGGGCTAATTTCCAAGTTTCGAAACTTAACAATTGGCTCGGTAGAGAGAAACACACCCGCTTGTACAATTTCCCTTCCGTCTGAGGACTGGGTCGCCATTTTCAGGGCCCCTGTTTGGTGAGTGTTTTCTGCGTCTGCCTCTTTGCCAAGGGCAGCGATGCTCCTGAAAGAAGGACGCCCCCCGCCTTCACGGTGGCCGGGCCCCCGGTTTAGCTCTGACCACCACGGAGGCCCTTTTGTTGTGTCGGTTTTGTGAGGAGAAATGCTTTTAAAATAAGCCTCAGCGTGTCCTTTGATAAAAAAGTAATCGGCAGCCAGTTATTACACTGGACCTGAAAACGCAGAAAGAACCGGGGTAAGATCGGGTGGTTTCCATAAAGGAAAAGTGCAAAACCCCAGAAATATATATGTAGTAAAGGCCTAGGATGAAAGGAAACACAGCCTTTGAAACAGAGCGTGGAGAAAAGTTCATCAAAGCCAGACGCTCCATGAAAGAGAAATGCTATGGTTTTGCTCAGGAAAGTGATACGTGACAACCACCCAGAGACTGACCCAAAATACGACAACGGCTCGCCCTGAAGCGGTGACTTGTTAAATAGGAAGTTTCGTTCTAATTTTCCACCTCTAAATTTAGCTTCATCGCAGCCCACAGCTCAAGGTCTTAAAAAGGGTGTCGGGGTAGCTTCATTAAATTCCAGGCCGACTTGGTTCCTTTTGCTCTGCGCTGCGAAACGGGAGGGAGACTTGGCGCAGCCCACGAGTTACAACGCCTGCTGGGTGGCTAATTCTGGAATCCCGAGTGGATCCCGTTTGACTGTTTCGAGGGGAGAGCGGAAAGCATGTGGCTCCAGGTCAGCAGACGCCAGCCTCAGGAGGCTGAGGGATCCGCGGCGACACCGGCGCCAGGGTGAGACGCCCAGGCTCGCGGAGTGGCCATCAGCAGACGGTCTCAAAACAGAAAAGCCAGTTCAGCCCTTGGTCACAAGGCCCGCTCCCAGATCTCTCTCCTCCCACTTCGCCCCCCACCACCCCGTGCTTGGCGCACAGGAGGAAGCTGGCCACAGAGTCCTTCCAAACAGACCCATGGGGAAACTCAGCTCGGCCCTTGGACAGCAGAGTGATGCCTAGAAAGGAGATGCCGGACTCTAATTCTTCATCAGCAGGATGTGCTCCGGGGTCCAGGCTTGTGAGGCTGCTGGGATTTAAGGAGACGACTCAAAGGCATCTCCTAGCCCAGTGCCCATTGCGATCCACCAGCCACTGCCTTTGGTCACTGCCCTTTGCCCGATGGCAGCTGCTGATCCGTCACCTCCCTAAGAGGAAAGTTCTCCTCCGGACCCTCCCTTCCCGTGTTCCCCCAGAATGACCAGGGCCGCCTCTTACCTTCTGTGTACTTGGACGTCTGGCGTAGCTCTTAAAGCCACAGGGCCAGAATCACGGCCAGGTCAGGATCCCTCGCTCTTCAGTGACCAAGAGGCACAAGCACCTCCTCACATGTCAGGAACCAGCTCTTCTCCCAAGAAAATAAGGCTCATTGCAAAATAATATCGAGAGAGATGCTCCAGAAATGCCGCCCGGGTGTGCAAACCCGTACAGGGCTCTCTCTGCATCCAAATCTTTTCTGTGTTTTTTCGTTTGTTTGTTTGTTTGTTTTTGCTTTTTAGGGCCACACCCGCAGCATGTGGAGGTTCCCAGGCGAGGGGTCTAAACAGAGGTGCAGCTGCCGGCCTACACCACAGCCACAGCAACGCCAGATCTGATCCGCGTCAGCAAACTACACCCAGCTCACGGCAATGTCGGATCTTTAACCCACTGAGCAAGGCCGAGGATCAAACCCTCAGAGATACTACATCAGGTTCTTAACCCACTGAGCCACAACGGGAACTCCCAAACTATAACTTTTGAAAAAGCAATGTTTCTGCTACTAGATAACGCGTATCTCAGGCAAGGGGAGAAAAGATCTAGGCAAACGTGTCACAGGAAGCTGCACCCTAACTCCTGAGGATGGAGCCGGGAGGAGGGGCGGTAAGCCACAGGTCCACAGCCCTATACAGCCTGGGTCCCCGTGTGCAAATGAAGACCAAAAGCTGGAACAGGAAGAAGGGGAGAGAAGAATCAGGAGCTCTCAGGTCTGCTGTGCTGGGTGGGGGGGACAACGGAAGGGACGGGCCACTCCCGGATCCCAAGCTTCTTGCACGACCATCCTTTCTGGTACTTTCTGGTAGGTGCTGCTGAAGCGGCCGATAGCCTAATCGGTGTGAAGGCAGGCCGCCAAGACACTCTGATCCTTTCACTTCCTGTGACTGGACATCTCGCTTTTCTTTTCCCTTTTTAGAACTTTGTAGGATGCTAGAAATAAAGCCTCAGGTGACAGGCACTTCCAGCCCTCCGCAGACCCTGGCGACCTGGGTAACTCACAGCTCCTTCCTCCAGGAGCAGGCTGTTCACAGCAGCTACCCTCGCTGTCACAGTGACCCCGGGAGTGCAGAACCGAGCTGGAATTCAAGCCTCAAGGGGAAAAGCGATAGGCGCCATTCAGTCAGCGCCAGAATGGCAAGGATGTAAAACAGGGAGGCCTGGAGAGACAATGAACCGAGGACAGGGGAGGGGACACTGGGCAGACCGCATCCACACGGCTCCTTTTCCAGCTTCTGTACCACAGTTGCGTCACTTTCACCATCCAAAATTAATTTTTAAAATGTTTAGTGGCTGAAAAGATTTTCTTAAAAAACCTTGTTATAAAAGTGCATTTGGGAGTTCCCGCTGTGGGGCAACGGGATCTCTGCAGCTCCAGGAAGCAGGTTCGGTCCCCGGCCGGGATCCAGCAGCATTGCTGCCGCTGCGGCTCAGGTCTAATCCTTGACCCAGGAAATCCGCACGCCTCGGGGAGGCCGATAAATAAATATGCAAGTGCATTTGTTAGTCTCTATTTTTTATTTCAGACTGTAAGTTCCCTTGGAAAAAAAAAGTATTTCCCGTTTCCTCACAAATGTCTTTAGGCTCTGATTTTGTGGATTTAACGCTCCTGGGGACCCTAGAGGGGTTTTCACCGTTTTTTCTTGGGAAAGTCATTCCCCAGTCCTGAGCCTGTCACTCCTCTGCAGACGGGACAGGGACCCCAGCTTCAGGGAAATCCCTTGGGTGGTTTCCTGAAGCCCTGGCTGCAGAAGAGGGGTGGCTCTAAGCTGCAGCTTGCAGAGCTGGAAGACGGGGACCTGGAAGGTCCTGTGCAGCTGCAGAAAGAGCTTACTGAGGCCCAGAAAGGGCTCTGGGACCAGCGCGCCCAGGAGAGGCTCACACAGGCTTGGGGCCAAGCAGAGGTGGGGGGACAGGCTGCAGGGGAGCAAGGGGGCGCCTGGTGAGAGACCAGCACTCGGGACATAAAAGCGAGGCCGCCTTGCCTGCCCTTCGAGCAAAGAGCCCAGCATGTGCATCTCTGCGCGTGGACCCCGAGGATTCCGGGCCCCCCGCCCTGGATCTGAGCCCCCGTCTCCCTCCCGTTCCTGACCAGGGCTCCCCGCGCAGCGGCCACCAGGCAAGAATACAGGCCACGTCGCCGCCAGGGCCCTTGGCGCGACCTGGGGACAGCAGTCCACAGAGGGGCCTCAGGGACTCCGAGCCTCGTCCCACCCACCCACGGAGTTCTGTCATCTCTGCCGAAAAGAGCTCGCCGCCCGGGTGTGCACGGCGTTCCCATCCGCAGCGTCACCGGGCTCGGCCCCGGGGCCCCGGCGGCCAGCGGGCCAGGCGGCAGCACCCTGAGCAGCAAGGATCCTGGAGAGAGAAGCGCCCTCTGTCCCACTGCGGCGCCTGGTCTCCCTCTAATAACGGCAACCTCACTCTAAACACAAGCTTCTCCCTTCGTCCACCACGCTCCATATGTTTCTCAGACACCGTTTGGAGAAAGCGACAACTCCTTAAAGCAAAAATGCCCTCACCTGTCCCCTCCACCCCGGTGCTCGGGCGTGTGCCAACCGGCAGCTGTAAATCGTAATGTCACCTGGGGCCCTTCGTCCCGCCAACTCCCCGTGTCTTTTATCACTTGCCCTGGGGGGAAGGGGATCTGCCACCTGGAGGTCCCTTGATAATCAGCATCTTCTGAAACGCACAGCCTCTTTATGAGGCAGCTAAGAAGAAAGTCCCATGATGGGAAGGGACTTGCAGGGTCTCCGTTCCACGCCTCCTGGCCGGAAACCTGACCTCACCCTCCCTTCCCAGCACATCTGCCCCACCCTTTGGCTCAGAAGTCATCTTCTTGAAGCAGATGGACAGAAACAAAATGACCAATGACCGTGGACTTGACCCGAGCATCCGCCGCGCCTCCTTTCCAAGGGGCCCAGCCCCGGCTCGGTTACTTTAGAAGCAAGCCCACACTCACTCATCTTATCCCCCAACCCCAGCCCCAGTGACGGCAAACCGAGAGGGAAAAGGAAAATCTTGGGGAGTGGTCCAGGAGGAACCGAGCCCTAACAGTTCAAAAAGAAATGACCCAAAGGGCCCTTTGCAATAAAACAACACTGAGGCTTCAGGATGCTCTCAGGGCCGGACGGCGTCTTCTTCACACACCCCCGTGTGCCCCGTGGGGGGAATGTTGACGTAGCAAGAACGCTGGGCTACAATCAGAGGTCGGGGGAGTGGTGCCCACCCCAGTGCCCCCCAGATGGAAGGGGTCGGGGACGAAAGCCAGGGAGAGTGAGACTGGATCTGGGCCTTGAAGGACACCTCCGGCCCCTTATTCTCTGCCGTCATCTTCACGGCACTGAAAACGGACAACGCTTGCTGTTGGCTATATTTAAATTCTGATTAAATGCTGATATTTAAGTTCTCATTAAGTTACATTTAAATTCTCAGTGGGCTGTCATTGTAATTCGCCAGTACCAACCACAACCCCAAGGTGTCCTTGTGTGCTGCCGGCCGCCCAGGAGACTTGAAGCTCCATTACTGTGCCCGGCACTTAGTAAGTGCTCAATAAACTTCTCCCAAAGGGATGGATGGTTGGATCAAAGCCACCTTCTTTCCCGCTCCACACTCTTCAAGAGTGACCATCGTTGTCCCTCAGGGTGACGCCGCAAACAGGCCCCCCGGCCTGTGGTTCAGGGAGGCAGACCTCAGAGCTGTGACATTCACCAGAGGGTAATTTCCATCCACAGAAGTCACTAGAAGAGAGGAGTTCAAGACCCAGGTAAGGAGGCTAAAGGAGCTACGATTATTTTAGCACTAACGGGAAAACATCAGCTGCACAATTTAATAAAGGGCTTTAAGAATAATTCATCAGGTTTACCGATCCTTTGCTAAGGGAAGAAGATAAACAGGTTTTCCGTTTCACTAAGGTAGACACAGGCGAGAATTTGCTGCAATAAGGAAGCAGAAAAAGGAAGCCGTTTCCTGGGAAGGTGCTTTTTCCAGGCGTCCAGGCTTCAAGTCCATCTGAAACAGCGGGGAGGCCGGGCTGGCAGGAACCCTTCAACTGTGGTCTGGCCTGGACGTCATCAGGGATTTCCTCCAAGGGGGGCAGCTGAGGACCTTGATCGGGGAGATTCTCTAATTATCTATTTATCTTCTAATAAAAATATTGTTGTTCCAAGTTAGAAATTTTTATTTAAAAATTATTCTTGAGAGTTCCTGTTGTGGCTCAGCGGTAATGAATCCGACTAGTAACCATGAGGAGGCGGGTTCGATCCCCAGCCTCGCTCAGTGGGTCAAGGATGCAGCGTTGCCGTGAGCTGTGATGTAGGTCGCAGA